>CM076571.1:323035231-323160303 GCA_034641835.2 Pinus albicaulis
TTTACTAATTTTAGCATTTTTTTGGGTCCTAAACTTCCAAAGCAGTTTTTACCCCCTAAATGAAATTTTTGAGGTCTGCAGTAGGCCCATAGCCATAGGCTACAAATTGCAGCGAATCTTGTAGTACTCAGAGATATCTTTCCAACAAGGTATCATATGCACTAAATAGAGATAATATAACCATGTTACAACCTTGGGAAGTTGGCTGCCCAACTAACCCCAACGGGGCCCACAAACTATTAGCGTTCCATATCCTTGAGTTAGGGTTTTGGTTGTTAGGGTTTTCCCTTGTTTTTCAATAATATAAAATCCCTTTAGGCTCAGTGTAACACAATTCATAGGCATGTATCTGCCACATCTCTTCTTAGAGATAAGTTACCATCGCCCAAGCTAGTTTCCATTCTGTATGTAAGCATATTTCAATTCTCTGATATGAATGAAATCAATTTTTATTTCTACTGCATCTCTGTGTCTATGTTTATATTTGTATTCTATTGTGTTCCTACATAAGTCTGGATTAGTGGTATCAGAGTGGTTTGATATTTCTATGTTTTTCTTTGCTTGTCCCCAACAAGATCAGGGTATAAGGAGTTAGGGCTCGATCAGGTTGAAAGGTTTTTCAAGATCAGCCTCACAAACCTCGACGACCTCCCATGGTGGAAGAAAATAAAGACGAGGGAGTAGGAGATCCTTTCTAAATACTGGTCGAGGAGGCCCTCAAGAAACATCAGATTGCGATGATGGATAAATTTCCCTAGATCCTTTGACGACTACCCAAAGGAAACACCTCTGCATCCAACAACCACTTCGGAGGCGCCACTACTTTTAAGGTATAAGTTAATTTTGACATTCCCATATTTGAAGGCTAGATAGATGCAGACACCATAGATAGATGGTTAAATCTATTAGAAGGATATTTTCTAGTTCATGGCTATTTCAATCGGGAAAATGTTACTTTTGCACTTCTCAAAGTCGCCCCCATGTCAAGCTCTGGTGGGAAAACTATTATGAGAAAAAGGACGAGAGGAAATCCTCACTTTTTTCAGTCGCACCACTTGTTATTATTTCCGAGACACCATCAAGGAACAATTTTACCCTTTCGGAAGCTATGAAGATAAAGGCATAAAGTGGACCATACTACGACAGAGAAGGGACCAAGATGTGTCAGAGTTCACAAATGGTTTTCATTCCCTACGCATGAAGCTAGGTATCAATGATTTTGAGTGGAATTTGGTACCCAAGTACCACAACTATTTACATAAGTACATCGAGGGTGAAATGGAGTTCCTAGACATCTCCTCACTTGGTGTTGCCAATCGATATGTTGTCAACATCGAGCAAAATTTTAAACAAAAGAAGTGAGACTATGGATTAGAAAATTTCAAGCAAGGGAAAGGCGCCCTAAAACTGCAAAACAAATGAAAAAGCAAAGGCAGGGTGAATTAGGACAACCTGATGAAGACATAAGAAAATAACACCACCACAAAGACAAAGAAGGAAATAGGAAAGTGGTGTGAGTTTGATAAGAGCCCCACTCACAACACGAGCGAGTGTCGAGCCAAGCAATCACTGGTGGCAAAGATGAAGGCTTCGAAAATAGATGCATGTTCTGACTCTGAGTCAGAACCCAAAAATTGGAATAACAGAGGGGAGCATATTATTTATGTGAAGCCCAGTGCCACTTTTTCCACCACCAAGATCCAGACGGATGATGCTAAAGATCCAGAGGAGGGGGATATCCTCTTCCACTCAGAGATGTGGGTGAAGGGTTCTCTGTTGCAGTTCATTGTCGATTGCAGGAGAAAAAAGAACCTCATTTCTGTAGAGTTAATAAAGAGGTTGGTCCTACCAACCACAACACACACGTATCCATACACCATCAGGTGGCTTCACTAAGGAGGAGATATCCCCTTCATCCAGTAGTGTCACCTCCCCTACAACATCAAGACCTTCACATATGATTTATTGTGTGATGTTTCTCCTCTTGAGTTTTGTGATGTATTATTATGCCAACCATATTTGTGGAAGTGACATGTTGTGTATGAATCTAAGCCTCCAACTGTTATTATTAATTTCGGAAATAAGTTTTACATGATACCGGAGGTAGTACTGCCTATTTCCATCTCTTTAATCACGGCGAAGCAATGCAGTAAGATCATTTCCCAGATCGGGAAATTTGTTTTCCTTATGATTCACCCTCAGGGAAAGAAGAATATTGTGACCGTGGCCTCCAAATAAGGCTCCTCCACACAGAAGCAACATATGGACAAGGTCGTGGAGGACTATAGGGACAAATTCACCTCACTCGAAGGTGTACCTCTACAATATTATGTCAAGCGCTCCATCCATATATCCCCATCACACCATTACCCATTGGAATGATCTATCGATGCTATGTTCTAGACAACAATGAAATCAAGAGGAAAATTCAAGAGCTACTACAGAAAGGGCACATCAGGCCAATTTCATCACCCTATGGGAGCCTGATCGTGTTGGTGCAAAAGAAGGATGGGACCTCGATACTCTATATTGAGAATCGAGCTTTGAACACAATAATTTTCCATAATAGGTATCTGATCCCACAGATTGATGACCTTCTGAGCCAACTCAAGGGGGCCAAATATTTTAGCAATATTGACCCAAAGTCTGGTTATCACTAGGTGCCAATTGAACCCTATGATGTGTGGATTGCCTTCAAATCCAAGGAGGGAATTTTCAAATCCACATAGACCACTGACCCCTGTAGTTCATCCAGACACAAGGGAAGTTTCAGAATGATCACCATCAGAAATGGCCCACATACATCAATTCCATTTGAACATTAAGTACAAGAAGGGAAGCACCAACAATGTTGCATACTACCTCATGTTGGTCATCAATAATTTTTTATTTTCATAGATGACTAAATGCTTATCCTGGATTAGTAGAAACAAAATTCATGAATATTGTGAGTTATAGAAATCTCACTGCCTTCATTACCCTTAGGATAATTTTTTTCACTATTTCATCATCCCATCATGTCAAGGTCATCTCACTACTCCCAAAAGATCCATCATGAGCTCATGCCACCAAATTTAACTATGTTTTGCCACCTCTGACCTTACCACTCTTTTTTGACTTGTCTAACCCCTCTACTTCCACCTTGTATTTCCAAGTAGCCTAACCTTTTTCACCTATTCACCAAGTGCCTCAAGCATTTGTGGTCTCAAGCTATCTTTCTGGGCTCTTTAGATAATTCAAAATCATTAGTTTTTAGGTCTGCAAGGCATAAGGTTTGTAAAAAAAAATTGTTTTACACCTCAAGACCCCAAGACAAGTTTTCAGCTAAGTGCCAAGTCCAAAGAGCCTCCCACTAGGTCAACTAGGGTTTACTAGGTCATAGGGTTTAATAGGTCATAGGATTTGTTTTGGTGTTCTAAATATTTGTTTTTCCTGTGCCAAGAGGCTGCAATCAAAGAGGAAAAAGGACAACACATGATTGTCCAAATGGATCAAAAAATCCTTTAAGGAAGGCCTCCTTGGTCAAAGCACAACTTTTGAAAAAGACAAATGCCCATCTTAAAAAATTATGTAGGAATCATTGAGATGTCTATCAGTAGAAAAAGAGGTAAGGCAATAGGCTAAATAATCAATAAGGATAGCCACAACAAGGGAGAGGCAGCAGGCCAATGTTCAAACAGAATTAGGGTTTTGAGGACTGATTGGAAAAACAATGTTACCAAGCAAGGAGGAATAGGAGAAAATAAGCCATATGATATATTATATCAGCAAACATAAATCCATACCAACTCATAAACATCATGCCTCCATCATTTTCCAAAAAATCATTCCAAGGGCCAAGTCATTTTCCACACCTAGGGATAGTTTTTCTTAAAAATATGTTTCTGACCAAAAAGAGATGGATTTGACAAAAGTGAGAGAGGTTTCTTTCCATAATAGGTCCAAGATGAAAAACCTCCTTCATTTTTTACACAGGTATTATGGTTTGGGAGAAATTTAAAAAATACAGGTGTCCCAGGAGAATTTCTACACTTCTGGAGTGACCTTGTAAAAATAAGTTTTTCTCACAGCTGGAGTATCCAAACGACTTGTTTAATGAGTAAAATAACAACTACACTTGAAGAAATTTTCAACAAGCTATCATGCACCCAAATCCAACATCGGGAAGGTCATAAACACTTGGCTGCAAGTGGACCCATTTTTTGTTGAGGTGGCACTGCGCTAATAGACTGGCGCTACACTAACAGACCCTGGCGCTGTGCAAATAGGGTTTTTTACAATGCATTTTTGCACTGCACTGCGCAAATGGAGGGTGGCGCTAGACTAATAGCTTGGCACTACGCTATTGCAGAATTCCTCTAAACTTGCAACAAATGTTCCCAAAAGCTCAAAGACACCTCCAGATCACCTCCAAAGCCTACAGAAGAGTTTAAAAGTGGTAGATGGCCTATTTATTTTTCCTCCTCAAGTATTTTTTTGTTAAACCATAGATTTTCAAACCCTAGGTTTTAAATTCAAAGTGAGCCTTTGTTTTTAGCCTCCTTGAACCAATTAATTATCATCTGAGGGAAAGTGACTTAGGGTACTTACACTTCATATTCAAGTTAAAAATCATCAAGCTCAAGGGCAAGGAAATCATATACTTGTCTCCATATCACTCATCAACCAAAATTTCCCTCCTCATCTACAAAAGTGCCCTCACCTCAAGGAAACCTCCCTTCTTTCCCTTCTCTTGATGCATCAAATGAAGAGGATGAAAGTGGCAACAATGAAAAAAGTGATGGCAGTGAGGGTAATGATGCCAATGAGTCACCTCAAGATAAATATGGAGGAAATTATCAATTGAACTCACAAGAGGAAGAAGATATGAAAATAAGACAAAGTGATGATGATTGAACAAGATGTTGATGAGTTAAACCAGCAAGAAGAAGAAGGGAATGATGATAATGAATAAGGGGCAGAAACAGTGAATGAAGAAGAAAAGGGAAGTGAAAACAGTGAAGAAGGAAATGAACAAAACAATGCCACTATGGAAGAAGTTTCTGGAGGAAATGGGGATTTTGAAAGTGAAGATCAAATGAGCATTGAAGAAGGAGAAGAAACAGAGGATCAAGAGGAGGCAGATGAGACAAATCACAATGAGGAAGAGATTGAGGGCATCAGTGAGGAAAAAGAGACAGATCAAAGTGAGGGAGAGGTAAAGGATTGTGACAAAGAGGCAGAGGATGAAGAGGAAGACAGTGAAGGACAAGACAACGAAGAGAAGAATAGTGATGATAGTTGTCATGACTGTCATGAAAGTTGTCATGACTGTCATGACAAAAATTAGCCCTTCAGTAACAATGAAAATAGTGCCAATACAGAAAACAAAGAAGATAACCCTAGTCATGATAATAGAAAAATAGGGGAAGAGGCTCATGGTCTAAATGATGATCAAAGCCATGGCAAGGAGGCCAACAAGATGACCATCTCACTTCTTGCATGCACATACCAAAGAAGGCCCAACTTGAAGTCCAAACCCTAAAGGAGCCAAAAGTTCATGAACACCTTGAAGTTCTGGCCCAAGCTTCTTTACAGGTCTCTCAAACTCCATGAGGGAGACCTCCACCAATTTTGAGAAAATTTGGGCGATTTTTTTTTTTGTGATTTTGAAGGCCCATTAGTGTAGTGCCACTAGTGCTACGCTAATCCCTAGAGTATCCTCAAAGGTAAAACTCAAAATTTTTGGACTTCTCATGGCTATTACACTTTTCTCACAAAATTTAGAGGAATTGGAGCAGTTTTGACCCCTCAAAAGGTCAAAAAACCCCTCATTTTTCACCATTCTGCCACTATTTTAAACCTGGCACTGCGCTAATGGAAGTCTTGGGATTTTGGAATTTTGAATAGGCTAAAGGGGCTATATCAGGAAACCACAAGAATTTCTATAAAGTAGACTCATCAGGATTTCCAACAAGCCATCATGGAGTCAAATCCGACATCGGGAAGGGGTCCAAAACTTGGCTGCAAAAGTCCCTATTTTCTACCTAAAGTGGCACTGCACAAATGGTCTGTTTAATGTGTTTTTGGCCAAAAGTCAACAAAACACACTCATTTATTGTAAAACCATATTTTAGTGTTTTTTAAGGCAAATCACTCTAGAATTAGGTGCTAGAAGTTATTTTGGCATTTATTTCATGGGATATTTTGTGCCTTGGGCCTTGCATGGTCTCTTCGGCATTTATGACATTTATGAGTGATTTTGACATTTTCCAACCCTATCTAGAATTTTTTCCCTCCTTTGCTAATTTAAATAGAGCATGAGGGCTTCATTGTAAATGTTGTCATTTGATGATTTTTGAGAGCAATACATGGTTTTTATGAGCTTGGAGAAGAAATTGGTGTTGTGGAGCCTATGAATGCCTTGCTTGGATTGATGATGGTGAAGCTTGTTTGTAGGATCCTTGAGCTTGGTTAATGGTGATGTATGCTTAAGTTGTTCATGTTTTCTTGTTATCGTTATGTTTCATTCTTCTTTGTTGCAGTAGAACAAAAAAGTATAGGTTGAGAAATACTCTTTGAAGCACCTTATTCCTCCTGCCTTCTATTGCCTTGATGTTTTCCTCCATTAGGTCAGCTTAAGGAATTCTTTACTACTCTTTAGTCCCACCTAAATTTGTTTGTTTCATTAATGGATTAGTATGCTAGTTTAGAAGTATGATTCATGGTATGCCCTGCTTATTTGATGCTATCCAAACTTTGTTTTGAAACCTCTCTTTTAAGTATTTCTTGCTAGGTTAAGTCAAAGAGGTCTTGTTTCGATCTTGCCCTTTGTCCATGCCTATCAGTTTGTTTAAAATTTCTTTATAGCTTGATATATGATGCTTAGAAGTTCCCTCTTCATAGATTAAATTTATTTGTGAATCTTAAATGTTTTCTAAAGCTTGAAGGTGAAATCACTAGAAGTTAAATGAGTTTCTCGCCTTCTATATTTCATTGGAATTGTTTATCTTGAATGTTTATTGGTTTAATTAATTTCATTGAGCTTAATGGTTTTCCCTAACTCATGATTTATCTCTTTTGCTTATGAGTGTTTAAGACCTCCTTGTTATAGGTATTTGATAAAGGATTCTTTATTTCCCTTTTCCTTACCTTATTCACCAACTTGATGTCCATCCCACTTCTCCCATAACCTTAAGGATCCATTAACCTTGCTAGATTGGCCTTGCACTGCACTATGACTCATTATTGAGATATCCATGACTTTTATTGACTCCATAGCCCAATTATTTTAAGACCTCTCACTCCACCTATTCTACTAGTTCATCTAACCCAACCAAAACAATCAACAAACCCTTCACTTAACAACTAGCCTAAAATCAAAACCCTAAAAACAAACAAGAACAAATCCTTTGCATCTAATAGAGAGAGCCCTCTCTCAGTCCATGAAGGTTAGGTCCTCGGACTCCAAAGACTGGTCTAATGTTACCCTGTCATTTGGTTTACCAATCTGCCAAATCACAGGACCCTAACATAATGATGATCACAGAGGTATATTCTGAGTAAGTCACAAGCTTATACATCCTTAGAGAATTCAGAAGCCCTTTTTAAATAGAATCCTATGATTTGTAACCACTTCGTCACTATCACTAACGCAATGGTGATCATGATGGTACCTTTGAGTCAGTGACAATCTAAGTATCCCTTAGGACTTCAGAAACCCTTATCAAATAATAGATAACTCAAGCTGTCAACCAAAGAGTAGAATCTGGTTGTTTCACCATCCTAGAAAAATGATGACTCAGCTATAGGACACTCTCACAAACCTAAGAGCTACATAAAGGAACTCAGAAAACCCCAAAAATATCCCTAGATTGTTTTTTTTTTCAGTATTGGTGGTGGACCATACACACATCTCTTCAAAATAGCTAAAAACATCCACCTGGCGACTCCACTAGCCTCTAGTAGGCCTACTACCCCACTAGCCTCCAGTAGGCCTACTACTCCACTAGTTCTTATAAACTTCCCCGGGAATGTGTTAAGCAATCCCAATCATGCTGATGGTGGAAAAAAAATTTCAAATCTTCTACATTAGGGGAATTTTGAGGTCTAACATGGCCTTCCTAAGGAAATTATAAAATAATAGTGGAAATAATAAAATAAGATTTGATTACATCATCAAAGTTTAGAGGGAAAAAACAAAAAACTACTTTTTCAACTCCTATTTTCCTATTATAAAGAAAATATTCCTGTTTGTTCCACTACTGCCTTACCTACTAAAGAAATTTCTCATAAAGAAACAGAAGAATAGATTGTTGTTGAGTTGTAATACCTCTTCAAGAAGACATTCATCCTTATGAGCAGTCACAAAAGGAAGAGAAACATCATAGTTCTATCCAGAGAAAGAGAAAGACACCTCCCCTTTTAACTAAAGAAGAAAGAAATAAGATCCTAAGCATACAACCAGCATCCAAATTTTTATGTAAAGAAGATATGTCTATGTGTTCTACTGCTGACCTATCTACTGATGCATTTTCTCATACAGAAACTATAGAATAGATTAATACTGATGCTAGAATGCCTTCTCAAGAAAACCTGGTGCCAAAGAATGCTCCTACTCATCAGGATAATGGCTCAAAAATAGAAATCAGCTCACTCAATCAGGGCATATCAGGATTTCTTGAAGGAAGCATAAAATTACATTCTAAAGCTGCCAAATCAAATAATCATAAAGAGGGAGAAGAGATTCTTTCTCAAAAAATTCCAAGGTTAGTCAAGTAAAAGAGGGAGTAAAACATGCCTTGAATAATTTGTGGCAGGGCTTAAAGAAAATTTGGGGCACTACTATTCAGAAGAAGATAAAGTGGGAGTGGCCTGCCAACATATCTAAGAGGTGGAACAAAAAACAATCATCTAGTGACTTACTTGATTGGCTATACTAGAAAAAAGAGTTAACCTAATGACTGTACATTATATGTAAAGTTAGATAGGTGCAAATAAGCACAGCCTTTCAGCATATTTTAGTTATAGATTGTTTTGAAAATGAAATCACAAAAATAGAGAAAAGGTGAAAAAATATGGCAGATTTAAAAATAGGTACAACCCCATACCCAAAAAATAGTAATGCTGAAAGTGTTCAAGCCTAAATGCCACTACTTGTGCCAAAAAGTCTTATTCAGTCATCTAGCCTAATCATGGTTGAACATGTTTTCAATTTATTGCTGATAAGTTAGTGAAAGAGAGCTTGTCAAATCATTAAAACTTGACTTGTCAAAAAGGATAGATTAGAAATGAAAGATAATGGTTCCACATGCTCAAAACTGAACCAAAGAGAAAGATGGGGATGCATACCAAATGATAAATCACAGCCCTTGTTTTTCTAGTTTTGTTTGTACAAAAATAATTCTTGTGTGCAGCTTGTCCTAATGCCAAAACTCATGGTAAGTCAGATTGCCTAATCCTGATTTGAACCATGTTTTCAATTTCATGTCAATAGCTTAGAGAATGAAGTCTGTCATATAGCTTAATCTTGACAGTCAAATAGTCTAAGTAGAGAATAAAAAGAGTTCACTAGCATGATATGAACTCTTGGAAGTGATAAGAGTAGAAGTAGATAGTTTGTTTTGCTTTCAAAAGAAGAAAATTTCAAGGGTTTGCTAGTCCAAGTGCACCCAGGGAAGAAAAAATGTTAGGCAAGTAGGTTGGGTAGGTAGAGATGAAGTTGAGCTAATCATGTTTTTTTTTTTTTTTTTTCCAGATTATTGAGATCACAACTTCAAAGAAGCATCAGAATATGAGAAGAAGTAAAAATATGCCCAATCGATGAGGCACTGGTCTTCATAAAACCAGAGATCTGATGTTCTGGACACCTCCTAAAAAGGAGCTGCCCTCCCCAAGTGGAGCCACTGTTAGTCATCAGTAATTTTTTCTTTTCATAGATGACTAAATGCTTATCCTAGATTTCTAGAAACAAAATTCATGAATAATGTGAGTTCTAGAAATCTTACTGCCTTCATTACCCTTAGGATAAAAATTTTCACTATTTCATCATCCCATCATGTCAAGGTCAGCTCACTACTCCCAAAAGACCCATATTGGGCTCATGCCACCAAATTTAACTATGTTTTGCCACCTTTGACCTTACCACTCTGTTTTGACTTGTCTAACTCCTCTACTTCCACCTTGGATTGCTAAGTAGCCTAACCTTTGTCACCTATTCACCAAGTTCCTCAAGCATTGGTGGTCTCAAGCTACCTTTCTAGGCTCTTTAGATAAATCAAAATCATAAGTTTTTAGGTATGAAAGGCATAAGGTTTGTCAAAAAAAATTGTTTTACACCTCAAGACCCCAAGACAAGTTTTCAGCTAAAAGCCAAGTCCAAAGAGCTTCCCACTAGGTCATCTAGGGTTTCATAGGTCATAGGATTTTTTTGGTTGTTCTAAATATTTGTTTTTCCTGTGCCAAGAGGCTGCAATCAAAGAGGAAAAAGGACAACACATGATTGTCCAAATGGATCAGAAAATCCCTCAAGGAAGGCCTCCTTGGTCAAAGCACAAATTTTTCAAAAGACAATTGCCCATCTTAAACATTTCTGTAGGAATGATTGAGATGGCTATCAATAGAAAAAGAGGTAAGGTAAGAGGCTAAATAATCAATAAGGAAAGGCACAACAAGGGAGAGGCAACAGGCCTATGTTCAAAGAGAATTAGGGTTTTGAGGACTGATTGGAAAAACAGTGTTGCCAAGCAAGGAGGCATAGGAGCAAAGAAGCCATATGATAGATTATATCAACAAACATAAATCCATACCAACTCATAAAAATCATGCCTCCATCATTTTCCAAAAAATCATTCCAAGGGCCAAGTCATTTGTCACATATAGGGCCAATTTTGCTTAAAAATATTTTTCTGACCAAATAGATATTAACTTGACAAACATGAGAGAGGTTTTTGTCCATCAAATGTCTAAGAAGAAAAACCTCCAGTTTTTACATAGGTATCGTGGTTTGGGAGAAATGTTAAAAATACAGTTGTCCGAGGAAAATTTCTACACTTCTAGAGTGACCTTGGGAAAATCAGTTTTTCTTGTAGCTGGAGTGTCCAAATGACTTGCTTAATGAGTAAAATGACAACTATACTTGAATATATTTCCAACGAGCTATCACAAGCCCAAATTCGACAACGGGAAGGTCATCAACACTTGGCTACAAGTGGACCCATTTTTTGGTGAGGTGGCGCTGCGCTAATAGATTGGCACTGTGCTAATAGACACTGGCATTGCACAAATAGGGTTTTTTACAGTGCATTTTTGCACTGCTCTATGTAAATGGAGGGTGGCACTATGCTAATAGCCTGGTGTTGCACTAATGTAGATTTTCCTCCAAAATTGCAACAAATTCTCACAAAAGCTCAAAGACACCTCCAAATCACCTCCAAAGCGTACAGAGGAGTTTAAAAGTGGTAGATGGCCTATTTCTTTTTCCTCCTCAAGTATTTTTTGGTTAAAACTTAGATGTGCAAACCCTAGGTCTTAAATGCAAAGTGAGCCTCTATTTTTAGCCTCCTTGAACCATTTAATTATCAGTTGAGGGAAAGTGACTTAGGGTACTTACACTTCATATTCAAGTTAAACCTCATCAAGCTCAAGGGCAAGGAAGTCATACACTTGTCTCCATATCACTCATCAACCAAAATTTCCCTCCTCATCTACACAAGTGCCCTCACCTCAAGGAAACCTCCCTTCTCCCCCTTCTCTTGATGCATCAAATGAAGAGGATCAAAGTGGAAACAATGAAAAAAGTGATGGTAGTAAGGGTAATGATGCCAATGAGTCATCTCAAGATAAATATGGAGGAAATGATCAATTGAAATCACAAGAGGAAGAATATATGAAAATAAGACAAAGTGATGATGATTGAACAAGGTGGTGATGAGTTAAACTAGACAAGAAGAAGAAGGGAATGATGATAATGAACAAGGTGCAGAAACAAGGGATGAAGAAGAAAAGGGAAGTGAAAACAGTGAACAATGCAATGAACAAAACAATGCCACTATGGAAGAAGTTTCTGGAGGAAATGAGGATTTTGAAAGTGACGATCAAATGATATTTGAAGAAGGAGCAGAAACAGAGGATCAAGAAGAGGAATATTAGACAAATCACAATGAGGAAGAGATTGAGGGCAGCAGTGAGGCAAAAGAGATAGATCAAAGTGAGGGAGATGTAAAGGATGGTGACAAAGAGGTAGAGAATGAAGAGGAAGACAGTGAAGGACAAGAAAATGAAGAGAAGAATAGTCATGAAAGTCATGAAAACTGTCATGACTATCATGAAAACAATTAGCCCTTCAGTAGCGATGAAAATAGTGCCAATACAAAAAACAAAGAAGATAACCCTATTCATGATAACAACAAAAAAGGGGAAGAGGCTCATGGTCTAAATGATGATCAAAGCCATGGCAAGGAGGCCAACAAGCTCACCATCTCACTTCTTGCACGCACATACCAAAGAAGGCCCTCCTTGAAGTCCAAACCCTAAAGGAGGAAAATGTCATGAAAACCTTGGAGTTCTAGTCCAAGCTTCTCAACAAGTCTTCCTAACTCCATGAGGGAGACCTCCACCAATTTTGAGAAAATTTGGGAAACTTATTGTTTTTTGTGATTTTGAAGGCCCACTGGAGCATCCTCAAAGGTAACATTCAGAATTTTTGGACTTCTCATGGCTAGTACACTTTGTTCAAAACATTTCAGAGGAATTGGAGTAGTTTTGACCCCTCAAAAGGTCAAACAACCCCTCATTTTTCACCATTCTGCCACTATTTCAGACCTAGAGATGTGCTAATTTCTGTCTTGGGATTTTGGAATTTTTAATAGGCTACAGGGGATGTATCAAGAAAAAAAAATAATTTCTTTAAGGAAGACTTATTAGGCTTTCCAACGAGCCATCACAAAGCCACATACGACATCGGGAAGGGGTCCAAAACTTGGCTGCAAAAGTGCCTATTTTCTGCCTAAAGTGGCGCTGCAAAAATGGATTGTTTAATGTGGTTTTGGCCAAAAGTCAACAAAACACACTCATTTATTGTAAACCATATTTTAGTGTTTTTTAAGGAAAATCACTCTAGAATTAGGTGCTAGAAGTTATTTTGGCATTTATTTCATGGGATATTTTGTGCTTTGGGCCTTGCATGGTCTCTTAGGAATTTATGACATTTATGAGTGATTTTGACATTTTCCAACCCTATCTAGGGTTTTTTCCCTCCTTTGTTGAGTTAAATAGAGCATGAGGGATTCATTTTAAATGTTGGCATTTGATGAGTTTTGAGAGTAATAAATGGTTTTTATGATCTTGGAGAAGAAATTGGTGTTGTGGAGCCTATGAATGCCTTGCTTGGATTGATGATGGTGAAGCTTGTTTGTAGGATCATTGAGCTTGGTTAATGGTGATGTATGCTTAATTTGTTCATTTTTTCTTGTTATATTATGTTTCATTCTTGTTTGTTACAGTAGAACAGAAAAGTATAGGTTCAGAAATGCTCTTTGAAGCACCTTATTCCTCCTGCCTTCTATTTCCTTGATGTTTTCCTCCATTGGGTCAGCTTAAGGAATTCTTTACTGCTCTTTAGGCCCACCTAAACTTGTTTGTTTCATTAATGGATTAGTATGATAGTTTAAAAGTATGATTCATGGTATGCCCTGCTTATTTGATGCTATCCAAACTCTGTTTTGAAACCTCTCTTTGAAGTATTGCTTGCTAGGTTAAGTCAAATAGGTCTTTTTTCAATATTTCCCTTTGTCCATGCCTATCAGTTTGTTTAAAAGTTATTTATAGCTTGATATATTATGCTTAGGAGTTCCCTCTTCATAGAGTAAAGTTATTTGTGAATCTTAAATGTTTTATAAAGCTTGAAGGTGAAATCACTAGAAGTTAAATGAGTTTCTCGCCTTCTATATTTCATTGGAATTGTTTATCTTGAATGTTTATTGGTTTAATTAATTTCATTGAGCTTAATGGTTTTCCCTACCTCATGATTTATATCTTTCTCTTATCAGTGTTTAAGACTTCCTTGTTATAGGTATTTGACAATGGATTCTTGATTGCCCTTTGCCCTACCTTATTCACCAACTTGATGTCCATCCCACTTCTCCCATAACCTTAAGGATTAATTAACCTTGATATATTGGCCTTGCACTACACTCTGACTCATTATTGAGATATCCATGACTTTTATTGACTCCATAGCCCAATGATTTGAAGACCTCTCACTCAACCTATTCTACCAGTTCATCTCACCGAACCAAAACAATCAACAAACCCTACACTTAAAAAATAGCCTAAAATCAAAACCCTAAAAGAAAACAAGAACAAATCCTTTGCATCTAATAGAGAGAGCCTGCTTTGAGTCCAGGAAGGCTAGGTCTTAGGACTCCAAAGATTGGTCTGGTGTTACCCTGTCAATTGGTTTACCAATCTGCCAAATCACGGGACCCTAACACCTCAACCGACCGTCAATCATGGTGATGACCATTATTATTGACTCTTGTGGGAATGAAACTTTGGGGTGGCAACATCTTTACAAGAGTGATCCAAAATTCAACAACGTTGTAATATTCCAGAATGGGAAAACTCAACAATACATGCCAAAATAATGAATTTTTTAGAAATGTATGAAATGAAAATTAAATTCAGCCCATGGATCCATTAGATATGATATTATAGTAGCTATAGCTGAAAGGAAATTAGAAACAAATCACTATTGCATAGTTAAACAGGTCTCCCATGCCATAAATAGTCCAAAATCATGCAAAAATAGGGACTGCAACCATGTATGAAAACTGGACTACCATGAAAGTGTTATTTTATTACCTCTGCAACAAAAATAGGTTGTACATAAGATCTAGAGCAAGTATGTGGACAAAACGTTAGATCTATAATAGATCCATGCACTATACAAGCTCATTTACCAATCCCCCTTGGGGCTTTCAGCAAAACACCATGTACAAAGTGTAGATATGAGATCTAAAATTGCAAATCTATGGAAATATTTAGATCTAGAAAGTGGATCTGATTTGATATAAAATAGAAAATGATCTCCTCCAACAGATCTCCAAAGTGAAGGGAAGATCCCCAACACTTAGAAAATCAGCTCTCTAAATGGTGCACTGAATCACCCTGCAACAACTCCTTTCGAAATGATGCAGATCTGGACTTTTTCTATGTTGTAGGGGAAAAAATACTCTTGGCATGCAACCAATATATGAAAATGAAGCTCAATTCTTCCAATTCTATCCTCTCAATGGAGTAAAATCCTCCTCCACTGAAAAGAAGAACTGAAATGGCCTAGATCTAAATATCAAGCCTCCACTTGCTGCATCTTACTGAAATAGTCAAAGCCTCAACAGGATCTGTGCTGTCAAAGGAGGATGAAGCTTGGCCTCAAGCCAGATAGTGGAAAATATGGTGCAAGACTCCTCCAAGAGCTCCTCAAGGAAAGAGATGGAATTCTTAAACATGAAGACCTTGTGCTAAACAACACTCTATCTCAGCTAAACAACCAGAGAAAGAAATATGTCTAAACATACCATATACTCAGAAAATAATAATCATAAGCTAACCCCATATGGCTGCCATCCTCCTCCTTATAAACAATGTGAGCCTTCTCACCTTTGGTCCCACTCATTAGGGTTTCCATATTCATGCAATGAATCTCCCTTCAAAACTATGCTGTCCCATCATCAATACCACTCCTCCATAAAAACGATGATGGATTTGGTCAATCTTGAATGGATATCCATGCAATGTCTTCTTCCACACTCAAGGTGGATTTATTCAAACTGTTAGGGTCCCGTGATTTGGCTGATTGGCAAGCCAAATGACAGTGTAACATCAAACCAATATTTGGAGCCCAAGGACCTAGCCTTCCCGGACTCAGAGAGGGCTCTCTCTATATGTGCAAGGGATATCTGTGTGTTTTCTTATTGTGTTCTGATTTTAGGCCAGTTATGAAGTAATTTTTTGGTTTTGTTTTTAGGTTGTGAGGGATGAAACTGATTAAAGATATAAGATAGGTAAAAATATGTCAGATCAACTGGGCTATGGGGTCGAAAAGGTCAAGAAAGCTATCAGATGGTGATACAAGGCTGTTGAAGGGCCGGTTTGATTCGAGGTAGAAAGGATATTTGGGAAAAATGGAATAAAATGAACATCAATTTTGGGAACAACAAAGGATTTCAAGCATAACTAGTTTAGTAGCTGACATAAACATGGTAGGGAAAACCATTAATCATGAGAAATGTAACTATAAGCTAATCAATACATAGAAATACACATTCAAGCCATGCATAGAGATATATCACTCTCTAACTTTGGAAAATGGCTATCAGACTTTGGGGAAATACACTGAAGAGAGACGAACAACTCAATTCACTATGCCGGAACGCCTAAACATAGTACTTCAAGTTATTGGGCACTTTGAAAACAAGATTGCATAGTCCTAGGCAAAGGGAAAGATCAGAACAAGACCTCCTTGGTTCAACAAATGACAATCTAATCAGTCAAAGAGAGATTTCATGGATGGAACTATGGCTAGCCATGAGTAAGAAGGGCGTACCGTTAATCATACTTAGCATGCATACAACCATGAATGTAGTGAGCAACAATATCCTGAAGTTATTAAAGAGCAATCAAGAATTCTTCAATGTGACTAAGGATGAAGAAAACATGGAAGCTATGAAGAAACAGTAAATTTGAGGTGCCTCCAAGGGCATGTCTCAAATTTATTCTCTACTGATCTATAGCAAGCAAGAAACATGGATTCATGATTGAAAAATAGAAAACAAAACAAAGAAAGAGACACTATACCATTCTACCAAGTCATGGAATCCAACAACAATCCTCTTTCATCATCCAAGAACATCCAATAGACTATCCAAAAGCATGAGACAAGTATTTCTTCCAAAGCTTATATGACCATATATTGCTTCTATCATCAAGTTTAGCCTTATTTACAATGAAATCCTTTGGAATATATAGGCTCAAGTGAGGAAAACCTCTTGGTTCAATTTGCACTCTCATTGGCCTATTCAAAATATCTAAACTTGTCCTTGAGGCTTTGCAAAGCCCAAGGCACAAAATATCTTATAAAATATCTAAAAAATACTAAAAGAGGAAAATAAATTGACTTTTCATAACTTCTCATGTGCAAAAAGAGCTAAACGCACATGAGGAAAAAGCAGTTTTTAAAGGTTCAATTTTTACAAAAATACTCAAAAATTACATCAGCAAAAGGTCCCCTGACTTGCCCGCAACCTTTGGTAGCCTTCCTGATGTCTAAATGAGGCTCATGATATCTCGTTGGAAAGCTCTGAGTGTCTAATTTCTCGAGCAACTAGAATTTCTCAATATGATGCCTGGAATTGCTCCAAAAATAGGCCTGTGTGTAAAAAACCAAAAAATAAGGTTCGCTGATAGACCGGGCAGAGTGTAGAAAAAGCAGGCATTTTTCGCCATTTCGGGGGAGAAAATGATCTTCAAATGTCCTAAAAATCACTGAGTGTGTGCTCCTAAAATTATGGCATCCAATGATACCATTATCCTCCATTGATGATCCCCCAAACTGAAATGGCGAAGCCCATGAGTTTTGGCCAAAAACCCAAAAATGCCAAAAAACCAAAATATGTCGAAAACCACCCAAAATTGGTGAGCATGACCCTCAAGGGTTCTCAGCAACATGTTGTGAAGCAGAGGCCAAAATCTGAAGTCCTGATGTGTCTTTCCTCGCTTTCTATGCCGGGCGCTTCCCTTTAGCCTCCTTGAGCTTGTCTTGAGCAGCCTTCAACTTGCGCCGGGCAAATTGATTTAAATTTTTATAATGCTTCGTCATTCTCCTTTGAAGGTCTAGATCCCTGTTTTCCTTCTCCAACTTCTTATCCAAATGGTCATTGACTCTCTCAAGCCATGCCTCCTTATTGTTTTCTATCTCCTGTTCAAACAATACAGTGAGAGGAGTAGATTGGAGAAGGGAATTTTCCTCTTCTTTTTGCTTCTCAAGGGCCTTTTTAAGCCCCATGGTTCTAGGCCTCTTTCGCTTAGGTTGATCATCGCCTTCACTTTCATCAAACTCGCCCATGAGTTCTTCCAATCTTGCTTGGGATTTGGAGGCCTCCTTCTTGTACTTAGTCACCCGTGTCTCATAAACAACCATATGGACACTCATTTGCCTATTTTGGATTTGCAAGAATTGACTGAAATTCCTAGCTCTATGAAGATCATCTTTAAAGGCATCAATTTGGCCTTCCCTATGGATCAAAAGGTTTTCTAGAATCCGGGCCTCATTATCCCTATCATCGCTTTGGATTGGGATGATGTCGAATGCACTCTCTTGTTCATGATTTCCTTCTACCTTGCCCTTCCCTTTGCTTTGGGTGGCTATTCTAGTGCTCTTCCTCCTAGGCGAATCAATCATAGGCTTCTTCGGCAACTTTCCTTTACTTCGGAGGGCCCTTGTCACATTTGGAGTGACCACTCTAGGCACTCTCTTCTTTGCTGTCTGGGGTTTGGAATTTTTAGGAGAAGAGAGCATGGCCCCTTTACCTTTTTCACCTTGCTTGTCACCCTTTTGAGTTTGCTGTTCTCCTTGAGGAGGCTTTTGTTCTTCTTGAGGCTACCCTTGCTCATCACTGTCATGCCCTTGTTTATCATCTTCATGCTACTGCTCTGTCTCACAGGGCTGCTGTGTGTCCTCTTTAGGCTACCTTTTCTCATCACTATCATGCTGCCCTTGCTGCTCTGTCCCACAAGGCTGCCCCTGTTCATCCCTTTCCTGTCCTTGTTCATTATCTTCATGCTACTGCCCTGTCTCACCCTCACTGTCATGTTGATGTTCAACACTTTCTTCCTCTTTCCCTTGATGTTGTTCATCACCACTGTGATGTTGCTGTGTGTTATCATAAGGCTGTTTTTCAGCCTCATCATGAGTTTGCTGCTCACCCTCACCACTGTCATGCTACTGTTCACCCTCATCACTGTCATGTTGCTGTCCAACACTTTCTTCGTCTTGCTCATGTCCTTCCTTCTCTTGCTGGTCACTTCCTCCTCCTTCTTCATGTTCCTTTGTCTGTTCTGTAGTAAACTTGAGCTTTTTAGGAGTAGGTCTGCTAGAAGAAGGCGAGGGGTGATGAGTAGGAGGTGCAGGGGATGTATGGACTGGAGGGACAATGGAGAAATCCGGATGAATGATGAAAACATCCCAAGAGACCTCTCTCTTTTCAAGCTGATGAAGAATGATGATTTTGATGAGAGAGTGATGGAAGAGACAGGTTATTTGCTGTGAAGGAGGCTTCTTCTGAACAGTGGAGGCCATTTTCTCAATGCTCTTGTGTAAGAAGAAAGGAAGATTTAGCAATATGGCTCTAGTGAAATGCATGAGAAGTAGAATGTGATATGCATAAATTCGGGAGAATCTTCCCTCACAAGTAAAGTACTTCATGATAATCTTCATGAGAGGGGCATAGCTGGCTAAAATATATGAGAAAGGGAAAATAGAATGACATGATTCTCTGTGCTCAGGTTTTAGGAAGGGCTTGTAATCATCTGAGTCCAAATGGCTTTGTTTAAACCATTTCTTGCCAATATAGGGAATTTTAGTGGCTTTGGAGATGGATCTTGGGGAGAACTTGAAGTCAAGGCCTGCCAATTGGAAATGCTTATCTTGAAACCTCAAACCGCAAAGGTGTGTCAAAGGAGAAAAAATATTCACCTCTTGCACCCTTTGACAAAAATCTAAACATCGCACCTCATGGAAATTGAATAAGACTGATGGGTGGGCATTCACTTCTTCAGTGGAAGTAGGCTCAAATCGCTTATGTAAACCACTCCTACTATCCTGCCTTGGAGGAATCTTGTTATGGATGCTCTTTGCAAAACCAAACTGCCTCAAAAGGTTTTCAAGAATGTGTTCTTCAAACAGGACTTTGCCTCACTTATCAATCACTGTTTGATAAGGCAAAATTGGTTTCAAATGCTGTGTGAGATGTTTTCTTTGCTATTAGTCTCTTTTCTTCCCAAAACACTACCCTTATTCTTTTGTATGCCAATCAACAAGTAAATTCAATAACAATCACACAGTCAAATAAAAATGCATACACACAGTCAAAGGGTCATTGTGTTTAGGTGAAGTCATCAAGCTCCTTGTGTTTTGGTGTGAGCACACACAACCCTGTAGCAGTCCAACAGCAAAAACTCATCTTAACCAAAACACTACCCTTGTATTCACTATTCCTCACACAGAGTTTGACAATACCTCCAAATGCAATGGTAGCTCCACTTACTAAAGTTTTCTTTATAGATCAAAGGAGGCAATAGTGGTTTTTTTCCCTTTTTTACCCCACAGAGATCAATTTTGAATAAAAAACACTTATACAGTGATCACTGTTCATGAAATTAGGCCTACTGTTTTACTTTTTCAAATATTGTGTTTCTTCCTTTAGACACTGTCTTACACCTTTCAATACTGTTTTGAGGGCAGTTTATAGGTTTTTAAACATCAATAGGAACCCACCATTTTTGCTATGTTCACCTTGAGTAATCCGAAACCACAAAAAATCTTTGAGTTTAAACCAAAAAATCAAACTTCCCAAGCACTGTTTTCTCCATCACATATAGTTTACAGAGTTCATGGTTTGTCACTGTTTTTTTGAGGGTAGCTCTAGGGTTATTTTAAAATTTAATAAACCTCCCACCATTTTCCACTGTGACAGAATTGTCAATAGATTCTAATCGAATCACTTTTAAATTTCTACCAAGACTTTCCCCTTTTCACCAACATTTAGTCTTTTGAAAACACACAACATTTAACACCTATTAGAAATTTGAAAATACCAAGGAGGCACTTGGAATACATCGAGACTTCGATGGCAAGCTTTGGCTAAGGGTTTGAGCAGCTTTGAAAACCTTTGGAGGTGTTTTAATGGCTTGACATATGCGCGACACGTTTAGAATGAGAGAGCGTCGCGCAAAACAACCTGTCGGGTCACTTGTCGTGCCGATGTAACCAACGCCTATAGGCGCGCCACGCGGCTGTGTATTCCTTTGTAAAAAATGTGCCTGAACATGCCGCGCAGTTGTACAGGTGCGCCACGCAATCTTTAAGCCCGAAAAACTCTATGAATTCGCTCGAAACTTCCTTCTTCGACCCGGTTGACCAACAAAGGGGAGTTTGCTTTGTGTATGGAGAAATTTAAAAGAGCTTGCAATGGTAAAACTACCCTTGTATTTGAAAAGAGAATCAAAAACCCTATGAAGTGTTTAATGAAGGTTTTGAAAATGTTTGAAAAGGTCTTTTGGTTAAAACCAAAACCTGAAGCTTGTACCTTTTCCAAAACACAAATGAGACTCCCTTTTGTTCAAACAAAACTTATAGTGGCAAATGATCATTTCCTTTCTCTATCAGGAAGCGCGCTTCTTCTAAAAACCTTTCCTCTGCTCAAAATGTATCAGCAAGGTATCTTTGACCTCTATTATAAGGAGCAGGCCTTTATTTGAAGCAGTGGCATGCACCATTGTTTTTCGAAAGTTGTTCCAGAACCTGGAAAAATATTCCATAATACCTCTTGCATTTTTATGAACATATGTGTTTAGTTGCAACACCTCTTTTGGAAAACTAAATACAATTTTCCTTCTTGTCCACTGTGATGAGTTATTGAAAGACATTCCCTCATGAACAGGAAGAAAAAGTACCTTCTGAAAAATAATTATCCTTCTTTGGCCTGTGTCATGACCTGTCTCATCAACCACTTTTCAACTCTGTTTTGTTTGAAGGAACAGAGACTAAATGTTAAGCTTGTTCATCAAGGAGATGATTTTTTTGTAACCTTTTAATCACCTTTAGCACAGTTTGTACATTTATTGGCTCTAGACTATCTTTGAAAACAAACTCTAATAGGAGATAAGCTAGCTTCTTTGATAGTAGTAGTACTCATGTTTTTCCTTTGTTTTTGACATGATTGCCCTTCTTAGAAGCTTTCAACTATCTTCTGCCACTCTTACCATTTGTCTCTTAATTAGTCAAACCCTGAAATCAGTCACTGCTCTGGCCCTCTGCTTATGAATGAAGGAGGTGCTCTTAATCCTCTGCTTGTGAAATGAAGGAGGTTCTTCAGTATTCAAACCCTCTGCTTATGGATGAAGGAGGTTTTTCAGTCATGTCATATCATCAGCCCTTTGACAGTGCTATTTTTTCTTTCACTTCAGGCTTTGAATGTGATCGCAAGAGCTTAATGAAAAACTCTCTGCTCTTTGGCTACATCCCAGGCTCAAGATCACATTGAGAAGCAGCTATATTCTCATGTGGAGCCAAATATTGTCTTCTGAGATGCTGGTATGCTTCTGTCTTTTAAAGATCCATTAAAACACTGTAAAAACACCTAGAATCAATTTGACTTATGGTCCATGTATTGCTGAGACTCGAGGGTGTATTAGTGGTGCGACCTATGGCTATAACCAACTTTATTTGCAGAATGGGAAGGTATGTTATGATTGGTCTATAGAAGATGGAGGTTCCTTGGTTTTAGGATAGTTTTCCAAGGGAGAAATGCCTAAGGTGCCACTTCCTAACTTAGGGGAGACTTTTTGGACAGATTTGGATGGTTTCTTTAGAGTTGATGGGCAGATTAGTATGGCTGAGGCTAGGTAGGACTTGATAATGAGGTTTCATCTCGTCATGGGCAGACTGAAAGGTAAGAAGGAAAAAAAAAGGTTTATGGGTGTTTTCCAGCTGGCAAATTTGACAAATGTTTTTAGATCACCTGCTAGAAAACTTGGCTGTTACAACTAGTCATCACCAACAAGTGAAAAATACTAATGACTAACACAAACTATCTAAATAGATCCATATTCACATTGAGTTGTCTTCATTAATGTTCCACATCCTCCATATTAAATTTGTTGACTTGGTCAAACTTGACTTTTTCCACATGCATTTAGCCTTTTTTTACACATGAAGGTGGTTTTATCCAGTTATGAATATGATCCTTTCCCATTAAGAAGGATTTTATTGCTTCTAAAAAGATTTATGGGCCTTCCCACCTATTTATTTATCTAACTATGTGTTTGGAGAAAAAATTAATATTCCAACTAGCTGCATGCTAAGTTAGGAATATTACAAACACATACCAAACACTCCTAGAAGGAAAGCAAGTTCAAAATTTTCACCTACAGGATGCACTGTTATGTCACCTGGGACACCTCTGTATTCCTTCAAGCAGGTGTGCCAAGATGTTTTTGAAAGCACACTACGGTAGGGTCAATATGCATTTCAGGGTAGATAAAATAGAGCAGTGTTGTAGAAGTATTTCTATTGGTTGAACCTTAGACATGATTTTGGGAAGTAGTCAGATCCTACACTATCTGCACCATTTCCAAACTAACCATCAAGAAGCAAGGCCTGTATGCTTCATTTCATAATCCTAGTTGAACTTTGGAATCCATCTCCATGGATTATATGTCAGGCCTTCCTTCTACCAAGAATGTTAGTGACTGATTGTTTGTGGTCATCGCAGATTCTTTAAGATGTTCTTTCTAGAAGTCTGCAAGAAGAGTATCAAAACATAATCCACTGCTAAGCTCTTTTTTTGATGAGTGTGGGTATAGTTTTGGATCCCACAATCCATTATCTCAGATCGGGACAACGAGTTCCTAAGTACATTTTGTTCAAGTCTCTCGTCGATGTTGGATACCAAGCTCACTAAGTCCATGAATTTCCACCCCCAAACTGATGGCCAAAAAAAATGTCATCAACATAATGATCATACACATTCTACGCATGTAAAACTTGAAACATCCATGCACATGGGATGAAAGCCTCTGCTATGTCCATAAAAATTACAACTAAGCTCTCCATAGCTCCACTGGCCATAGCCCCTTTCAAGTGGGGTTGGCATTCTGGCCACTATGTCCCATTGATGTGGCCATACGATTTGCAGATAATCAGGTAGATTCATCTAATTTCCAGTACTAATATGACAAGGTGAAAACATTCATTGAGAAAATTCAACATGTCTACTAGTAGGTCAATTTCATATTGGAAAGAGTCTATTCTAAGTACAAGAAGCAACATTATTAGCATCGGGTGCCACACAAGTTCTCGATGGGAGACAAGGTTTGGCTACTTTGTAGAAGGAGCGCCTTGCAGGGCCCCACCGCAATCTTCGATGGCTCCAATATGGGCTATACACAAAGGCTATTGGGGAAAATTCCTTCAATCTCAAAATTCCACCATTCCTTGGTATACACCCAGTGTTTAATGTGGACCTCCTTCGGCCATACTTTCCACCATTATTAAACACATCTAACATTGAAGAACAACTCACACCAACAGATTTAAACCTAGACTGCATGGAATAGGCCACAAATGATCATATTATGGACACGTAGATCAATAGAACCTACCAACAGAAGATCCAACTATTTCGAGTTGTTAAACCAGGCCAAATCCTTCACTAGGGCAAGTGGCTCACCAGGAGCTGAGTTCAACAAAAAATTCCTCACCTCATGGAGACACTACATGCAATGCAGACTATTTCTTCCTAAGGAGGGAGGATTTATCGAAGTGTATATTGGTGGCCACCCACCTATTCCATCTTAACATCCAGTCGGTTTCATCAATTTCCTTGTTTATAACAACATTTACTATTTTTATCATTTTTTTGGGTCCTAAACTTCGAGAGCAGTTTTGACCCCCTAAATGGTGTTGTTTTGAGGTTCGTAGAAGGACCATAGCCATATGTAGGGGCCTATGGTGAATCCTGTAGTACTAAGAGATATATTTACAATGAGGTATCGTACACTCCAAACATAGATATATGTCCAAGTTACAACCCCAGGAAGTTGGTTGCCTAACTAACCCCAACGACACCCACAAATTGTTGGCATTCTATCTCCTTGCGTTAGGGTTTTCCCTTGTTTTTGAATAATAAAAATTCCCTTAAGATTCATTGTAACACAATTAAAAGGCATGTAAAAACCACATCTCTTCTCATAGACAAGCTACCATCGCTTGAGCTAGTTTACTTCCATTCTCTATGTAAGCATATTTTAGTTCTCTGATATTAATGAAATGAAGTTTTATTTTTGCTGCATCTTTGTGTTTATATTTATATATGTATTCTATTTTGTTCCTGAATAAGTCCAGAACAATATTTTTGGGTGCATACCATGCTAAAAGGATACATTATTGAGTTTTATACAGAGAGTCATCGGTCCTTTTCTAAAGTCAAGGTCGTGTTCCGATCGGGATTTTGAGGAAAACTACTAAAGGAAATCACTCCGTGGGTTAAGGTTCTAATGGCGAAGGAGAACTTGTTAGTGTTCCAGAACCCAAAATGGCACATTAAATACCTGGTATTGGGGTGAGGACCTAATGGGAGGGATTTTATTGAGTGGGGAACTATGAGAATATCAAATAAATGGACGTAGATGATTTATGGAAGGCCAAGGATCTGAGGGCACAAATGAGAGTGCAGATAGCTGAGAAATGGTGAAAGAGGGCTATACGGGAAATTAATTGATGACAGAGGAATATATACCAAGTAGGAGCAGTGTTAATAGGTCCAGAATAAGATGAAGGAGCGAAATTTGGTCTGTTAGGAAGAGCAGAGATGAAAACAACTACTATAGGTCAAGAGGGTGACAGGGGCTCATCCCTAGCAGTGGAAATGGAACTGTAATATGGAATGGGCTACACAGGATCCAAGGAAGGCTTGGATGATGAAATGAAATTTTCCACAAGGAGATTATTTGCATAAAATGATGTGTCCAATGTAAAAAATGATTCACCTCCCCATAGCTCAGGTAATATCTCCCCCAACCTTCCCATGGTACTCTATCATAATCTTGATAATGTTTTCTCTAAGTTAATCAAATTCATAAGAGTTAACAATGTGCATGCTACCTAAATATCTAGTACTAGTGGCAGTGGAAATAGTAACAGTGGAACTAGTAATAGTAGTGTGAATATACAAGGATCATTACAACATGGGTCACATGGATACTCTTCTCACAAGTTCAGTAAAATATGGCAGGATCGTTCACCAAATATCCCGATTTCTCCGGTAAAGGGAATGATGATGTAGAAAAACATTGGTATCTATGCGAATTCATATGGAGGGCCTTCCAAACACTTAATGTTGTAAATTTAATTGAATTCAAAACTACTCTTCGAGAAAGAGCATTGAGGTGGTTCTTTAAGTGGTCAGAACTGCACCAGAAGCCAATGGTAGATGATGTCAAGCAAGAATTTGTGCAAGAATTTAAGTTTCCTTAGAAAAACCAACAAGGGCTATCTGAGCTATAAGAAATCAAGAAATGAGAAGGAGAGATTTCCTGGGAGCTAATGTAGAGATTCAAGGACATGATTGGAAAGTTGAGCTACCCAATAGATACAAATCATCAATGTGATTAGTTCATTAAATCATTATTTCTCCTTACCCGTACACTATTCACTCAACATAAAATTGATATGCTACATAATTCGTTAGAGCAAAAAACTTGGATTGAAGCTATGTCGGGATACCCACATGAGTACCGAGGTGAAGCAATGCCCCATGACCCATCCATATTGGGTTTTCAACACCAAATAGTGAATTTGATAGAGAAGATGAACTATATGTAACTGGCATGGCCTACACGACCGAATACATGGTGTACTAATTGTCTTGTAGAGGGTAATCTTGATAAAGAGTGTCCAAGGTTGCAGGGCCTAAATATTACATCTACATTGGTGGGACCATCCAGATATAAATCCATTGCAGGAGTTATGCAGATAGGAAAACAAGGTTTATACACAGGGCACAGTCAATTTCATGCATACCCAAGCTAGTAGAATTCGACACCAACTGAGTATTATGAGATATGAAGAGAATATGGGCATATCCCTTGTCTCTTTCTAGTTATACAAAAGTATTCCAATGTTCCAAACAACATCTTTTGTGACTTATGGGCTTCACCAACTCATCATATTGATTAGTGTAGAGCATTGGATGCCCTAGCTGATCGATTGGGCCAATCGACCTACCAAATCAATGAAACTCCTCAAGGAGGAGGAGGAGGAGGAAGAAGAGGGGGAAGGACAAGAGATAGAGGCCCTATTTTTTTTATAACTATGATAGGGAAGGGAATATTCCATGATATTTATTGCTACCCAGAAGACCCTGTTTCTCTCAGTGCAAGGTTAAAACACATGCAACATAGGATTGCCCAGAGTTGATATTGAGATGGGAAGAGTGCAACTGCCAAAGGGAAGAAAAATTAATCAATGCATAGCCAAGGTTTCCAGAGACAACTTCTCTCTAAAACATCAACATAGTCACTCCCAGAGGGAAGAATATTGGAGATGACGTAAGAGCCATGGAAGAACCCAAGATTATAAGATCGACTTCACCAAAGCGCTCATATGACCTTGAACAATAGAAGCGGTGCTGCAAGGAAGCTATAGAAAATTTCAAAAAATTAACACTAGGTGGGGGGGCTAAATAAGAGCAACCAAGGTCCCAAAAATATAAGAGTCCAGACCCACTGCAATACAATGCTCGACCCATAGAAGAATGGTTCAAACTATTCCTACAAATTGTGAATGACA
Source organism: Pinus albicaulis (assembly GCA_034641835.2). Lineage (NCBI taxonomy): Eukaryota > Viridiplantae > Streptophyta > Pinopsida > Pinales > Pinaceae > Pinus > Pinus albicaulis. The sequence continues at coordinate 323,062,839 of CM076571.1, forward strand.
ATCAAATTCTTGGATAGTTGAGGGAATGTATGGAATATTCTATCAAGGATGGAGTAGCTGAGGGAGGGATAATATCTACCAACCTACCTAAAATACATTCTAGGAGGGTGCGAAGGAACAAGAAAAGAATGGGAAGGGATTTTGGATTGACGCTCAAATTGTGGGTTTCCAAATTAAGGATAAAATGTTGGACATAGGCTCATATGTCAATATTTTTACACGGAATACTTGGGAGGCCCTAGGAAGTCATAATATATATTTCTCACTGATTAAATTGTTTATGGTGAATCAATATTGCATCCTCCCAGTTGGACGACCATATAATGTAGAAGTCGATATAGCGAGGGTAAAAACTTATGCAGATTTGAAGTGATCGATATTATGGGGGACAAGGACCCCTATCTTCCACTTCTTGGGATAGAGTGGGATTTTGAGAACTATGAGATAATTGACTTGAATAAGGACTAATGAAATTAGAAGTAGAAGGGGTTATAGTGATCCAACCCCTAGATCCATATCAAGGACCGAGGTTCAAAAAGTTGACAAATGACAAGGAAGAGCCAGAATTGTTGGATCAATTATATTGACTAATAGCAGGAAGAAGGGAGGACTATATCAATCCAAATGTAGAAGGGTCTATCATCTGTAGGAGTATTCAGATCTTGGAGCTTGGCTTAGATGCTGTGTGGGATGACTAGAAACAAGTTGGATATGAAATCAACACCTGGCACTATGCCACAATCCACCATATCAACTGGATCAACATTAAAGTATGATAAGTCACTACTTTCAATGGTATGGATTTAGTTGATACTTTTATCAATAGAATCGATGCAACTGTCCCCGAAGAAAACAAGGCGCCCTTATTGAATGTATTCTTACAAGAGACATCGACTAGGTGGTGGGGAGGCCACTGCAACCATCACGGGGAATGGGAGGAAATAAAGAGAGTGATGAAAGTCATATTTGGACACTTAGAAGATTACCCACAAGGCTTTGCAAAGTACAGGGGGGCTCTAAATATCACTAACACTTGCAAGAATGTGATCTTAGATGGAAGACTGAAGGAATTTCAAAGGAGGTATGCATGCATGACTGTGTACACACCATGGGGACCTTTTCTAAAGCAAGGAATGTAAAGGAAGACACAAGGAGACAAACTAGTGATTGGGATTACCTAGGAAATGGATTTGTCAAAAAATTTTCCTTCTCAGATAGCAATGAAAGGCTGACCAATGCTTTGCAGGTCGTTAAGTGAATTCTTCTTATAAAATGGAAACTAATGGAAGGAGGCATATATCAAAGTACTCTAGAGCATATAAATGAGTTAAGATATCATGAGATTTGTAATATTCCAAAATTTATCCCTCAGCTAAATGGAATATTATAGTTTGTTTTGTCACTAGGTAGGTGAATAAGTGGGTGGGGAGGCCCATAAGTCTCCTTAGCAGTAATAAGAACACTTAAAGTGTGAAGGGACACCTTTTTTAGCAGCTAAATAAAGCACCTCCAAGTGTTAACATGGTTGTATCATGTTGATTCAGTCAACTTTGACCAAGTCAATAGCGTTGTTATGGAGGAGTGGAGATTAATTGAGGAATAACACAGTTTTGGAGGAAGATTGATTTCATGAAGGAAATGACCTAATTGAGTGGGGCCAAGGGAAAGGAAGCTCATAACCTATATAAGGAAGAGGATGGAAGCCATATGAGGTTATTTTTGGAATATTATTTTGTATATGGTCTGTTTAGACTTTGCATTCCTTTTCTATTTAGGAGGGTTGCTGTGTTGTTTAGCACGGGTGTTCCTGAGCGGGAATCCAACCGCTTTCCTTGAGAGGTCTATTGGAAGAGTATTGTATTCATTTTCGCATTCAATTTTTTAGGCCAAGCTATAGCTTTCTTCATCATCATAGTTTTTGCAGGTTATTGTGTTGTGTTGCAGGGTGCAGCAGTGGAGGATTAGATTGGGTGTCTTCAGAGCTATTTTTTCAGTGGAGGAAGGTTTCCATCCATTGGGAGGCCTGTAAAGAAGCCCCTTGGTATTATTTCACACATTTGGCACTAGGCCAAGTAGTATTCATCCCCTCCAACAGAGTTTCAGTCTTGATCTGCGTTATTTTAGGGAGGAGTTGCAGGGGTAGTTACAGTGATTGTTTTGGGAGGAGATTTCTTCAGTGGAGGAGCCACTCTTTCATTAGGAGGGTCTGTTGAAGGAGGGCTGTAGGTTTCTACATCAGGTTCAGCCATATCTTCTCATTTATATTTTTTCAACATATCTTCAGCCCTAGGGTTGCAACTTACATTGGCACATTGTGTGCATTTTCGGAAACCCTCTTGGGTTGTCTTCGAAAGTTGATCTAGTGCCCGAATCTGTATGTTTAGATTCTATTGGGCCTATATCAGTATTTTCCTATCATTATATCAACTCCAGCTACAACTATGCATTATTTGACTGTGCTGTGGCAGTTCTCCGACATTTTTTGTTGCAACAACATCTCACTTTTGAGAGTGTTTATGTATTGGAGGCTTGTATGATCCCATTCTCTATTTAGTGCCTCATTGTTTTGTACTTATTTTCTACATCTATGATCAATAACATGGCTTTATATTGGTATCATGATTTCATTTGTTAAATACTAGCCGTTGCTTTCATTTTATGAGCTATATTGCCGCTATTTCCTATTTGGAATATTACAGTGGTATCAGAGCATAATCTTGGCTTAGCCTGTGAATTTAGCCAATATGTCACCATAAGGAGAAGATTCTCTCAAGGAAAGAAGAATTGTATAGAAAAAATAAAATAAGACTCCATTATTTGGAGGAAGAGAGGAGGAGGAACTCTCACAAATTCTCTTTCAAACTATGCAGAATATCAAGGGAGATCTCAAGAAGATGAGAAGAGAGAGAGAGAATCTCCAAATGAGTTTGGATCTAAAGCCAAATCTATATTTTCACATGATGAGTGTGAGCATGCAGCTACACACTATGATTCACAACGTAGTCATATGCCTAGATCTGCTATGAGGGAGATGGAAGAAGAAGAAATGCCTAGGAGGGAAACTCTTAGTGATTATATACAAGAATATGAATCTCAAAATGAAGTTTAGAGATCATATAATTTTCCAACAGTTTTGCAAGATCAAGGTGGTGAGGAGAAAGCATCATGACATGGGTTAGATTTTTCATATCTACTTTTTATGGTTCACCAAAATGTTCAACTAGAGCTTGGGTGGAGAAGCTAGACACCTATTTGCAGTAGCACCAAGTTTCTGAAGATGAAGCCATCAAGGTTTCAGTGCTGCATTTTGGAGGTAAGGCCTATGCTTGGTGTATATTTGATACTTTTTCATTAAGAAATGAAAATAATTATTCTTATGCAAGGTTCACTAAGAGATTAGTGGAAAGGTTTGATGGAAAAAATTATGAAACATCATTGGTGGAACTAAACAAACCAAAACAAGAAAAACCTTTGCATATGTTGGAGGAATCTATACACCGAACTCCACCTTAGAAAAATATTGAAGAGGCTAACATCTTGCATAATACCTTGCTTGAGGCAAGACCTCTATCTCATATTCTTGAACAAGAGGGCATGGAAATTCTTTTTTCAAAAGAGGATCCAGTTTTGGGGGCAACAATGCTGTCACATCTAGATCATATATAGTACCTCATGCAGAGGAAGGAGGAGCACATGATCCAACAAGAGGAATTCTTGTATCATTACAAGAAGTTCCCAAGGATATCTTATTTGGAGATGAAGGTACAATCAATGAACAACATGATTGTGAAACCTTGCAGATGAAAGGAGAAGTTAGGGAGGATGACTAGTATCATATGATGAAGGGCACAAACCCCTATCTATTTCAGAGAATTAATACAAAGAAGAGGAAAATTGATTTGTGCTGTGAGGGCAGGGACAAAGTTGTCCATACATATGTGTACTCTACTCTTGACATTGATGTCTCATTACATGGAGGCATTCCATCGGGTAGACCACCAGATCAGGAGATGATGAGGAATACTTCACATTGGATAGCACCACTCTTAGTTCTCGGAGGGGTGGATACTTTGGAGGGGTCTATTACAGTGCAAAGAGTTTGGGGTAGACTCAAGGAGGAGGTAGACATTCTCCCATTTTCAGCATTACCCACTCTTACTACATATACTGTGCTGACAGAAGTTGCTGCAGTGATGGAGGATGGCACATTCATGGTGCAAGGGAGCTGCTCCATGGATTTGGAGAAACAGAGGGTACTTCCTTTGAGGAAGGAATCCTCCATACATTGGAGTAGATGGAGGCCACTCATGCTTACATTGGTCAAGATCATGAGGTTATTTTTAGATGGTAGCTTCTCATGGGAGGCCAACCTCCAAAAGTCGCCACTTTTATTTGAGCGTGAACAACTGCATGATGGGCATGGCATCATTTTGGAGGATAAATTGGGCATGAGAGATGTCAAAGGAGAATAAAAAAACATGTGGGGAGCTTAAAATTTTAGATCTTCAGCGTTGTCTCTCAGGAGGATTGATCCATATTGGAGGTCTCAACTTTTGGTAGAGTACTCCAAGGATCTTAGTGCTTGCATGATTCTTGATGATCAAGAAGGAGATGATAGATACATGGTGGATGATGAGGTCATATATTTTTATGGCAGATTCTTCTTGACTAGAGCTTCTGAGCTCAAGGAGAAGCTGCTACATGCAGCACATGAGGACTTCCTTTCTATGCACTTTGATGCATATCATTCTTTGATGGAGGAGTTCACTTGGGAGGGCATCCAACATGATATATTTCAGTATATGGAGAGATGCATAGCTCGAAAGATGATGGAGAGGTTGGAACAACCACTTCCCTACTCATTACGAGTGAAAGAGAACTTTCAGATGAGCCATTTCAGCTCAATAACCAAAGTACATAGTAGATAAGGTACATTTTTACATTATGATTTTCACTTCTTTAATTTATATGAGCATCATGCTGTATTAAGGAGGGTCATTCCTTATTATACATTATATTATGATGTATTTGAGGCCAAATGTAGCATTGAGATTAACTATCCTATTGGTGGTTTGTGGGGGAAGCCACATGATTCTTGGCATGCATCATTGGCACCACACATTACTTTCATGATCCTATGTTGTAGGATGATTGTGGCAGCAAACAAGTGGTTGGAAAGAAACTTGTTATTATTTTTTTTGAGGCAGACAAGGGATGCACTACACTTTTTCCATGTGTGGAACTATGATACACTTCCCGGTTTTCATATGGCAACTTGTTTTCATTGGTTTTTGCTTCCATATGTTGGAGATGTTTCTATGTTCATGGGAAGCTTTGTTTGGAGAGTGGCACGAGAGTTGGAGGTGCCCATTGGGAGTATGATTCTCCCTATTTTATATGTTGTATGTTCCAGGACAAACAATGGGAAAACCATGATTGCCACACTATATCTCTTGTCTTCATGTGGGAGGAGCCATTTGGAGAACTTGAATTTTTGGGGAAGGCATTTCATGGATGTTTTGTTTGGTGGGGTAGCTTGGGCCATTATTAGAGGCCATAATATTTCTGTGTTGGAATAGGGTCTCCTACAAGCTATGCAACTGGTCCGATTTTGTATAATTTTGATTATATTTAGTCTAGAGCAGGGGTTTTGGGGTGGAAAAGAATTGTAATGGGTTAAAGGGTAGATCCGGAATCCACAAACCACGGTTTGTGGACCATAGGAAAGATTACGCTAGATTGTTGTAAATAGAGGAAAATTTTGAATTGTAAGGTAAGAAGATGATGATAAGCTCTTGATGCGAATTGTGGCTTAGTAGATCTGTTTGGGTTTTTGGGGAAAGGACTCTTGTTGGCTGTGTGCATGGAGATCCATAGTCCTGCTATGTGCAGAGGTCGGGTTGGGTATTGTAAGAAGGAATTGAAAGATTGATTAATAAGAAAGGCTATTTGAGTATCTGATCTATGTGTACTATTTATGCGAATCTGTTGTAATTGTTGTATTCTGCGTATTCTGAGTTAAGCTGCAAAAATATTGTGTAAGTGTGGTTATTGCATCGAGATATGTTCTGTTATGTTTTATGCAATACTACGTTACTATCCTAGAAGCATATCATTTATTGAGCACCGCAGTATAGTTGACCTTGTGCATGTGGATGTGAAGGAGACCTATAGATGTAGCTCTATAATAGGTGATCTGGTCATCATAAAGCTGGATGCAGCTCTGTTTGCATTACCTATCCTTTCTCAGGGTGCAGAAACTTGGTTCCAGCACCCACCCATACTACTTCGGGTGAGACTTTGACCTGTGCAAGTAGGTCAATGCCGAAAGGGCCATTAGTATAGGGGTTTGTTGGCAAACCTTAACCTCTAAACCGGGGTCAGGACCCCTCGAGCCAACAAATGGTTCTGTTGCCGGGATCGAGCGCAATTTGAGAAAGGGATCGGGTAATGAAAAGAGAGTAATGGAAGCCTGAAAGGAAGGAAATTGAAGATTGGTTCGAAAAGTAGATTCAGGAATTTGCGATAAAAGAGAATCGTAACACGAGGTTAATGGTGAAAAAGTGGAAAAATAGGTACATTCTTATAGAAAGCTATGAAATTTTCTTTGTAACATTTGCAACCAAGCTTCAAGAGTGGCTGGCTAGGCTCATAGAGTTCCAGAAGTGCTGGAAGGATGAACGAGTCACTTAGTGGACTTGAGAGCTGATCCAGCAGCTGGAAAGGACCGATAATAGCATCACTCGTACAGTGGATCATTGGGTGGATGGTGTGCTAGGAGGATTTGCGACAGAATTTTCCATTGTTCAGTTCATCTCCTACTCTGAAGTAGAGCAAAGATTCTTTAAAGGGTTTCGAGGTAAGTTTCTGAAGACATTACCTTTGCTGATTAAGATACTACTGTGCGAAAAGAGTATTCTATGCATTCATACCGAGTGAATGACCTCGGATCCAGACGAAAGAACGACACGTAGTGGTAAATACTATCGAACCAACCTTGAAAGGGGAAGATATGTCTATAACCCTTTGTGAGAGACGGTTGCGCAAAGCCCCCTGGCTACACCACCCTCCCACGCGCACAAAGGTAAGAGTTCACCCATACCACCACCTCTGCCGGAAAGTGATATGGCTGCTCACTTGAAACTACCTACCTTCAAGGGGGTAGGAGATGAGGATATGGACCAATTTTGGTTTGTTGCATATTCCGTATGGACTGTGTTGTAGTCCTGTGTTTTAATAGATTGGCTTACCAAAAGACAAGGCAACATCAAAACCAATCTTTAGAGTTCCAGGATCTAGTCCTCCTGTTCTCAGAGAGGGATCTCTCAAATGTTTTTCAAAGATATATCTTCTTTGCTTTTAAGTAGTGATTTTAGACTAGTTATTAAGTGCAAGTCTTTGTTTGGTTTGTTTGTTTGGTTAAATTGGCACAACAAAACATGAAAGATCTGAGTAGTATAGATAGAAAGAAGAAGTGTTAGGTTCATTGGGCAATGAAGTCAAGAAAAAGTTGTTACAAGTTCATCAATAGATATGGGATATCAAAGGGAAAATCTAACTTGGCCATAGGATCCTTTAGTTTTTGTGAATGAGATGGAAATTAATGATTTTGAAAAGAGAAGTTGAATTCTCAACAAAGGGAAATTAAAAACATAACTTGAACAATAAAGAGGTATTTGATAGAAAGGGCTAACCATGAATTCTACAAACCACACTTTAAGCAAACAATGATTTCAAGAAAACTTTCAAAATGAAATCTAAGATTCAGGAGCACATCCTATTTCCTCAAAGATTTTATTTCAAAGGACTTAGAAAACATAAAATATTCACTAATAATTGTAGTCATAGAAGAGGGAACACCTAACACATCTATGATCACAACTATAAAGACCTTTAAAACAATTGTTCAAGAAGGGACAAAGTGATCCGGATTTATGCAGGAACGCAACAGAATAAACACATAACCATAAATACAGAGATGCAGCGGAAATAACACTTCATTTCATTAATATCAAAGAACTGAAATTTGCTTACAGACAATGGAAATAAAACTAGCTAGGGTACTGGCAGCTATCTCTGAGAAGAGATGTGGTGGCTACAGACCTCTGAACTGCTTTACAATGAGGCGCGAGGGCCTATTTATTATTGAGAAACAATGGGGAACCCTAAACATCCCAAAACCTAACCCTAGGAGATGAAGCGCCAAAACTATGGGCCCCGTTTGGGTAAATTGGTGTTTCAACTTCCCAGGGACGTAACTTTGGCATACTATCTCCGTTTGACGCACATGATACATCATTAGAAAGCTCTATCCAAGGAATACAACTTTCGGGATGAATTTGATGATCAAATTCGCTAGTAAAATGATGCCCATAAAACGTCGTTTAGGGCCTCAAAACGGCTCCGGAAGTTTAGGACCCGAAAAACTGATAAAAATAGTAAGTTATGCCGAAACTAAAAAAATGAAAGAGACAATGGTGGGGGGCCAAGTGGAATAGGTAGGTGGCCACCAATATCCACCTAGATCACAAAGGGCATGATCGAAACAGACCTCCTTGGCTAACTATAAACAATGATACTTCAAAGGGAGACTTCAAAAGCAGTTTTCAAGTGGCAGCAGACAAGCAGGGAAAACCATAAATCATGCTGAAACCAACTATTTGACCTATTAGAGAAATAAACAAGCATGAGGACTAAAGAGAAAGATTAAAGACTATAAAATACCTCAGAAGAAGAAAAAATAAAATAGTGAAGGATAAACAGGTCTAAGGTGCTTCGAGGAGTCATTTCTTAGCCTAAAATTTTCACCCTACTGTAGTAAGAATTTATGAAACATAATGAAAATAGGAAAAACAATAGATAGTTCAGAATACATCACCAACAGCCAGGTTCAGGGATCCAATGATAGAGCCTTCTCAAGAACAAGAATGTCAAAGCATAATCCGACTTCCAAGACTTCAATTTCTTCTTCAACTTCAGACAGACTATGTATTATTTCAGAGAGTTTCAGTGTTACAGCTAGTGACCAACCAACCAACAACTTCTCATCTTCTTTAGAATTTTTTATAGAAAAAAAGATGAGGTGGAAGAGTTTAGGGCTTGAATATCATTAATGCTATGTTAAATTCAACTCATAGCCTTGAAAACCATGCAAGGCACAAGGCAAGAAAGCAGTCAATCTACAACTCTATCTTATTTACTCTGTTTCTGATTTTTAGGCTTAGTGGGTAAAAGGATTGAATTTAGGGCACTTTCTTATCTTTACAACAACTTTGCTGACAGTTTCAACTATGTTCTTTTGTTTGTAATAACTGTTAGTGTTAGTATGAATCCTTTGTCGAAGTGTACGAAAAATGACCACTTTAGCTACGCATAACTAATAGCCCTAACAACAAATGTGGCTGCCAATATCTTCAGATCTGCAGTTAGTTGATCAAGAAAAGAGCTGCAAAAAACCAGATCTATGCATAGAAAGACATTAAGCAGTAAAAAGAAGGGTTTGCTCCATATATCCAATAGACAAGAAAAGAACAATTTTTGAAAGAATTTTTTGTATTAAGGGCACCTGGGAGGAAAACAAGAAGATGTTTCCAATTCTCCTCAATGGGATGGGTTCTTGGAAGTCCTCAGCACTTCAGATCTAGAATATCTCTCTCTTGTTGGTGTAGAAAACCCAGACAAAGATAGAACTCAAAGGGAGCTCACACAGCAAATAATGTAGAAAAATGTGACCAAGTGTATAGATCCAGAGTGATCTAATAGGCAACAAAAGGTGAAGAATGGTAGGAAAACCCTCCTATTTATAACAAAATATTGGGTCATTCTAGATCTTGGTGCATGATTAAAATAATGTTAACCAAATCTAGATCCACCTTTTATGGAATATTTTGTTATATTTGTTGGAGGGAAAAAGTATTTGACTTGGGTCAAATCCCTTTATTTGTTAATAATAAATAAATAAATGATTTATTTATCTTTTTAAGGAAGTGGTTGAAGGATAATTAAACAAATAATGATTTATTTAATTATTTGTGGGTGATTTGGTCATATTTAACAAGGAATATTATCTAAATAAGATTTAAATAATTATTCCTAGAAAATAATAAGATAAATAAAGGTTTATCTAATTAATTTCTTTGTTTTGGGTTAAACATGATTAGGAATAATAATTAAATTATGGTTTAATTAATTATTCCATGAAGAAAATCAAACAAATATAGGTTTGTTTAATATTTCCTTTTGGGGTTTCCTGTTTAGACCATAAACAACCTAATAAATGTGGTTTATTAAGTTATTTTACATAGTGAAAGCAATTTTACTTAGGGTAAAATTGGTCTTACATGGTGTACTTGGGTCCATCTAATGATAATAGTTTAGATGACTAAAAAATGGTGTAACAGATTGCCCCAGTACAGTGTTGAGGAGAAAATCGTAGCAGGCAGTACGTTAGCAGAACTCAATCACCGGACATCAAAAGGGAAGCCAGAGAGAGAAATGTAAGGTAGACTAATGTGCTGAAGAACTAGACCCTGAGGAGACGAGACTTACAGGTGCAACAAGTCTCTTTTTATGAGAGGGTACCTGTGCTAAAGGTGGCGGGGGAGACATACCTATGCCCACCGAGACGAAGTACAAAAGAATAGTGTGTCCAGTAAACAAGGGACCGAACCATAAAGTACACTCGGCATAAACATGATCCAGATAAGAATACAACGAGGAATCCCACATACATGTTGTGCCTGGGATAACATCCAGGAATTATATAATAAGATCTGAGTACATGAGATACAAATACAACCTAAATGCCCCCTATAAGCGGGGAAGGGCTCTAAATTAGCAGCCTACAGGCCAGTACATGCGAGCTAAAGAGGCGGCTGTAGTGGCCAAGGCCGACATCATCAAATATGCGGAGCGCCATCAAAGGTTGCAAGGAGGAGGTCATCAGGGCATGTGGGGGGCTACCTGCAGGGCCACCCCCTCATGAGGGTTGAGACATCTCACACACACCCGGGAATCATCAAGAGTTGCTGCTGTATCACTGAACCATCAAGTATACGGATCTCGGTCATGCTGAAAGGAGCTGGAGTGGAGAAACAATCAAGTCAAAGGGAAATGAGAGATCCCTTTGCCTGATCCGAGGCACCGAACAAGAGTGGAAGCTGGAACCAAGGTACACCGCCCTCGAGACCTGGCTTCTGGAATGAATGAGTTGATGTCGACAGAAGGAGGTCCGCCATAGGTGAGGCAAGGAGAGATCCTCAACTAAGGCACGAGAGAGAATAGTAGAGCGACGAACAGACTGACACTAATGATGATGGTGAAATGGAAGGGACTGAGTAGCGAATGGACGACTTCCCTTGGTAGAGCATAAAGGGCATGAATGACATGGCAGCGACTGATGCAATATCATAAGGGATAGGGGACAGTGGGACTAAAGGCCATAATGTGCGACACAAGAGAGAGACCAAGCGATGAATGATGGAGGGCTATAGCGGGGTACAAAGGGACTCGGGATAGACTCCATGAATGCGATGATGACTCAACTTGGATGCTCTAAACAAGGGCGACTCGATGGTGCTGCCACACAGTAAAGGCCCAATGGGGGACCATGAAAACATGAGTACAAGATGGTAACTCATTATGAAAATCGACACGAAAAAAGACAAGTAAGGAGGCAAAAGGGTGCCCCAAGTACAAGTGTTGTAAGTGAAGAAATGCGATTTTAAGGAGAGGTGAAGTGACCCTTCTTAGACAAAATGTGTCCTGGTGAAGTATAAAATCACAAAAAACTAACAAATACCCATTTGAGGGCTTGGTGAGAGCTTTCCAATGGTGCAGACGGTTTGTCAAACGGGGCTACGGTATGGTCGCAGCAGGTGAAAGAAGAAACAAGGGTTCTCTTTTAATAAGGCAGTTTTCCCTCCAAATTCACTCACTTGCTAGTGTTGCTGTGGTGAATGTATAGAGGAGAGAAGGCCCTAAATCTTGCGATGAGCGTAGTGGAAAAACTGACCATTGGAATCGAGATCCGTCAGTTGCAGGTAAGAGGCCTAACCTTACTCTTTCATTTTGATGGATTGAAAGTTCAGTTTAGGGCCCAAAATCTCAGTAACAGACCCTCGTTCATCTCTACGGCCGGGTCACACTTTTTGGGCCAAAAAGTGCGACCTGGGGAACAGGTTTCAGGGCAAAAAATGCGACCTGTCCCAGAATTGGGCAGAAAACTGCGACCTGGGAGATGAGGGGGTTTTAGTGCTGTTTTATGGCTGAGAGTTGGGTTTTTGTGTTTGGTTATGGTATTCCCGATCTGTATGCTGAAAAAGATGATGTTTTTGTGAAGATATGGCAGATATACGGGTTAAATGGAGAGAGAGAGACCTGGGTACATTACGGGCAGAGATCTAGGTAGATCAGGGCGTTCGTCGTGTGTTGGCCAGGTTTGGGGTTCTAAAGTTTTTTGAGAACCCTTTGATGAGAGCGGGAGAGCCTTTGTTGGCTCGGATTATCAGTTACTGGGATCTAGAGCATGAGGTCTTTGTAGTGCAAGGGCACAGGATCGAACTGACAGTCCAGGATGTGTATTTCTTGACGGGTCTCCCGCCACTGGGGATGGTGGGAAACATGCAGCCAGTATTACCGCGGGGGCGGCATATCATGGAGTTTGTGGAGTGACATTGTCAACCAGGTCTCCAAGTCAAGGGGACTCAGATACCGATCGGGGACCTAGAGAGATTAGAGACCCGTGCAGTGGCCGCAGCAGTGCTGCGTATCCGGGGCAACCAGACGCTCCATCACATCACTGGGGGGCAGATGATGATTGTGGAGAGTGTGTTGAGTGGGACCTACTATGGGTGGGCCCAAATGATGCTGGCATCGCTAAAGCGACAGTTGTCGCTCTGCAAGCGGCAAGTGAACCACGATTGCTCGTATGGGACTTTATTGTGTGCCTTCTTCTTTGAGAATATCCCTACCTTGCGGCCTCGTATACAACTCCCAAATGGGGGCCCGAGAGAGCCCAGGATGCACCAGTGGGGGTGGCTACTGTGCAGAGGAGGAGGAGGGGCGGTCGGGTGAGTGTTTCGACCTGAGTTCTTTGCCCATTGGGATCAGATGCCACTATACATAGACGACTATCCCTATAGTGAGATGAGTTATTGTGGGGATCCGGACCTACCACTTCCACCTGGGCGAGTATGGGGGCCCGATGGTAAGTGATAAGTAACTATTTTTGTATGGGCATGTTAAATTTATTGAATAGTAGATATGGTACTGATTCATGTACTTTTTGTATGCAGATATAGCTCCGGTAAAACCGGTCGGATATATGGGACGCCCAACAGCCTCTGGATCTGTAGGGTCGAGTGGGTTGAGAGCAGCGCACAATGAGGATGCGGCCGCCCTTCTGGAGGACATCCGCCGTAGATGCGAGACGTTGCTGACCGGAGTTTCAGACCGCGGGTGGCAAGACTTAGACGACCAGTACGTGGAGGCATGCATTGGTTTGCCCTCGGAATGGAGAGGTGTCATGCGGCGCATGGCGATGGCCGGTCAAGGCATACGTGATCTACGGGCTGCAGGGGCAGAACCATTGGCTCGGGATCCGCCAGATAGTGAGTAGGTGTGGGGCATGTGGTGCCCCCTAGTGTGTATGTAGGGGTAGGTGGTGCCCCCAGTTTTGAGTTTTTTGTAACATGCTATGGGCATGTCATATGTATCAGAGTAGATGGACTCTAAAACATGTTTTGCGACACATATTATGGATATGCATCATTTTTAATGATTATGAATGTTATTGTCTTGTATGAAATGTGTGTGATAAATGCCAATCTAGAACATGGTTTGCAATACAATCTACATAGTGATTTTGTTCTCGAGGTACATGGTTGAAAGTTATGGTTTCAAATTCACGTATCAAGAGTTTCACTCGTAAATATTTTCTAAACAACACAGGGTTATGCACACGATAAACACCATTTAGTTGCATGACAAGAAGTAGGGAATCCAAATGAACATGCAGATGGAGGATGCAATGAAAGAGGGCATCAGCTAAGAGACCACGCACTGCATCATATTCAGCCTGATTGTTGGTGGCAGTACCAATGCAGACCCCGTTTGAGAGGACAAGGGCATGCAAGGGGGTGAAAATGGCCCAACCTACCGAGGCTAGATTCCGGGAGTGACGACTTGCACCATCGGCGTAACCGATAAAGGGTGGGGATGGGAGGTCCTGCAGAATGGTGTTATAAGACAACAAATGGGGGGAGGAGATACAATGACGGCAGCATGAGTGTACAGAAGACATCGAGCGGCAACTGCGGGAGGCAGCGAAACGAGAAGGATGACTATGACTCATATAGAAACTAGAGGGTGGTATATGAGGGCTATCGGAAGTAGGGTGAGGACTCGGGCTGCAGAGGTCAACAAAGATACGGGTGGAGTGATCTCGTGTATGGGTAGAAAAGAGGGGGTCAGGCGAAACAATAGGGGAGGGTGCAAGGGGATTGGGCTCCAAGGGTCTCGCAGAGGAGGATAGGTAAAGAATGGTCGTAGTGGACTCTGTCATCTGAACATCAAGGGGGGGAATGTCGATGGGAGCGGGGGGATCCCCAGGCTGGCCTGAAGCATACTGCGCGAGTATGGGAGAGGCAGATCCTCAGGCTGGCCCGAAGCATACTGCGCGAGTATTTTGTTCAACCTCATACTCGGACTACCTCTAAAGAGGCACAGTAATGCGTCAGGTGAGGACAATGGTGGGAGTAATGGCCATGGACACCGCACAAAGCATAGGGTTTGTTGGTGCGGAGAGTCTTGGGGTTCTTGGTTACGGATGAAGAAGGAATGGAGGCTTCAGGGACCGTAGACTTGGGGAACGCGACTTTAACCATGGGTTGAATACGGGGCAATTCAGGAGAAGCATGGGTGGTGTGACCGACAACATCACACAAGGCGCAAGGCTTTGCAGGTGGAGGAGGGGCCGGGTCAGTCGGGGTGGTCTTGTCTTTGGGTGCCCCCTTGCGAGCTTTACCTTTCTTCCCGGGAGTCATCACGACAGGAGAAGGGTCCTGTGGAGGTGCTGGGGGCATGGTGGCAACGGAGGAAGCAAGGGGGACTGGTTGAACCGGGGTCAAAGCCATGTAGGGTTTGGGATGACCAGGAGGGGTAGCGGCTGGAGGGTCGAGGTACCAGACGGGGATACCCAAGGTCAGGTTAGGGAGAGAGAGGGTGGCCATGACGGGGATAGAATAGACTCCGGGAGGGGGAGCCAGGAAAGGTATTTGACCAGCAGGGTAATGACCAGGAGGGACGGCTCCGAGATGGTTAAGGCCTGGGGGAACCATTCCAGGGGGATAAAGGGGTTCAGGGATACCAGCTGTAGGAGAAGGGCCAGAAGGAGGAGGTCCAACTGGTGGAGATGAAGGGCTAGGAGCAGGTTGCAGTGGGCGAGGTTGAGTCTAGGGTTGCTGACTAGCCGAAGCGGGTCGCTTAAGAGCAGCCCGAGACGATTGCATCATGCAAACATTCAACAAGCTGGGATCAGAGATATGAGGAGGGGGAAGACCATGGAAAGTTCCAAGCAGGGAGGAATCTTTGTAGACGCCGGGAGAGACACTGGTCAAGGAATCGACAGTTTGCTTATTGGCTACAGAAGAGATGGTCGTCTCGGGGGAGGTCTGAGACGATGGCTCATGGTAAGACAGCTGGTCAATGGTGACTATCTTTCCATTGTGAGGGAAAGACATCTTGCGAAAAACCGCGGATGGGACAACAAACATGGCATAGGTGTAGCTTCGCCCCAATAGAATGTTGTAGTCTAGAGGGGCGTCAATGACTTCGACGTCAACGCAAACGGTCTTACCGGCAAGGGTGATAGGACAATTACGGAAAAGGCCAATGGGCTGGGAGGCGTGGCCGTCCCACGCTCAAAGGGTGATCGTGGAAGGGGCCAACTCAGGAGATCCGAGTTGCTTCCAAACCGAAGCGGACATCACACAAGTGGATGCCCCCTCATCAATTATACATCGAGAAATGTTGGCGTTCCGGATTTTGACTGGGATTTGGAAGGCGACGGAAGCAGGAAGGGGAGGATGGTCTGATTGATGGGCGTCGAACACAATCATTTGGTCATCAGCAAGATCTACAGTGCCCACGGCAGATAGTAGAGCCTTCTTTTGGGAAGGGCACGACTGGAGGAGTTCCAGTGTGCAAATGGCAACAGGAGATTGCGCCAAATCATCTACTATGCTATACGAATGAGCAGCTCGACCAGAAGCAGCATTTCGATGTAACGGTCCTTTAGGAATCTTGGGATGGACCTCAACTTTGGGTTGAGGGATATGTAAGGGACCATTGGTTGTCGAAAGAGGCTCTATAGAACCGGAAGAAGGGGACTCGGGGGCAGACTGAGCGGGAGGCTTGGGGTACTGGCGAGACCGAGTTTGAAGGTGAAGGTCGACGGTTGGGGAAGGATCAGAGTTCATCATAAGGATCTGGTAATCGGAGGAACCAGAAAGGGAAGGTGGAGTGGCGACCTAGCTGTCAGGCGGTTGGGTAGCCATGAATCCTTGCTGAGGGAAAGGATTAGTAAACACAGCTAGTTGGGTAGTGGCCACATTAGGAGGAACATGAGGGGAGGCGTGTTGTCCACGCAATGTGGCTTGAGACTCCCACATCTGCCGCATCTGGGGTAAGAGGGGACAATCGTGGGTGTAATGACCATAAACACCGCAACACGAACAAGGCTTATTTGTGCGAAGCGGCCTGTCCGGCTTGGGCTGAGTGCCCTGTTGCTGGTTAGCAGTGTTAGGGTCAACACCTTGAGGATTGGGTCCATGAGTACCAGGGGCAGATTGATTTGGATTGCCTCTCCGCCTTCTTTGAGAAGAAGGGGGATTAGTTGTGCCCTGCTGTGCAAATACTTGCCCTGAAGGGGGCTGTAGGTGTTGTTGCTGGGGTGGAGGAGGCAAGGGAGGTGGAAGCGCATATGCTAGAGGAGCTGGCGCACCAGGCTGCGGATAAGGGTAATGGTTAGGTTGGGCAACATTGAGGTAAGCAGGAGGTTGGGCATAAGGATGAGGCATGCCGTATCCTGGATACATGCTACCTGGAGGGGGAAAAGTGCTAGAGGTGCTGGCCCCTCCTTGAGGGAGACCATAGCCCATAGGAGGTTGAGCATACAGATGAGAAAGGGCTCCAACGATACCGTCGGCGGAATGAGATGCCCCCGGGGCATTAGCACCACCGGGCCTGGGGAGGTCAGGGAGGACGGTATAAACATAACCAGACTGAGCATAGATTAGGTCATATTTCAAGGCTATTTGGAGGGCGGCTTCTTCGGTTTGAGGGAAATGGGAGGCAACATCTTTGCCAATGGGAGCTAAGAGAGAGCGAAGGAACCAGTCCATATAGATCTGATCTTCGAAGGGGGGAGCTCGACATAAGCTTCGTCTTCGTCGCCATTCCTGGACATGAGCGGAAAGGCGGGTCGAAGAGGTTTGCTTAAAAGAGGTCAAAAGCTCCGTACCAGTATCGTATTGGAGAGGGAGCTGGAAGTAAGATAAAAAGGCTTGGGCAATGGTCGCAAAGGTGGTATGGGAAGAGGTGGCGTGGTCTACATACCATTTAGAAGCTTCGCCGGTAAGCGTGCGTTGGAACAATCAAAGACGGATGGAGTCATCGGTAATGGAATTGGAGGAACACCACATGTGGAAAGATCGGACATGATTGGTTGGATCTTCTCCAGCAAGGCCTTCAAACTTAGGGATGTCGGAGGGGAGCTTGGTTGGCATAGAAGGCCAACCAACATTATGGCGGATAGGGTCATTGATCAACTAATTGAAATCGGGGAGGCTGAGGCCTGCGATGTACGACAGCAAGGGTATGGCTAAGGTAGTTGTTGTGGCGGTTCCGCTAGTGGTAGTTCCGGCATTAGGGCCGGGAGCACCGCTAGCATTAGGCCCTGGACCAGACCTAGTGAAGGTGACAGGGGGAGAACCAAAAGGATAAGGAGAACCTAATGAATCAGAAGAGGAGTCAGAGTGCGGATTCAAAGGAGGACTGGCTCGACGACGGTGGGACGGAGCAAGTCGATCGACCGGAAACTGAGGGTGAAGTCCAAGAAGTCTCTGGGAAGTGCGCCTTGGGGGCGCAATGATGACAACACAAACACGGCACAAGGGGAAGAAGAACAACCACAAGGGCAAGGAGGTGCAGAATCAAGTCGAAACAAGGGCAAATAGGTGCAGTGTTAATTGATTTTAAAGTCTTTTCCTGGCGGTGTAAACCAGGCTCTTCTTCGCTTAGGGTGAGTGTGTGGTGTGTGTTAATTTTAATTTTTAAACCCTTTTCATTTTGAGAGCAAGAGAAAAAGTGTGCTGCATAACTAAAAATAAATCTGCAGAGAACAATATATAATGCTGAAATAATAGAAAAATAACAGCTACTAGTGCATTGATTCAACCCAAGAAGGCGGGTCACTCAAAACTAATCTAAAAAAGGGAAAAAATCTAGTCAAAACACACTTAAAAAGAGGCCAATAGATCTAGGGTCAAAAGGGACATGGATCAAAAGGATAAAGCTGCTGAAAAGAGGTGCAGATCACAACCAAGAGGCAGAGGCAAGGTGGTTGGAAAGAAGGAGGAAATCAGCAAAAAGCAGAAGGGGCAAGGAGGAGGCCGTAAAAGTGGATCCAAAAAAATCTTCAAGAGGTGATTTGAGAGGTAGAAGAGCTGATTAAAAGGGATCTGAAAAGGAGGTATCAGATCTGGAAAAGGGGAGGTTGAAACTTCTGAAAAATCAGACACCTGAAGCAGCTAAAACTCTTCCACCAAAAGTGGAGGGTACTGAAGCCCTAGGGGGCTAGGTTCCCACTTAGATGAGCAAAACAGATCAGGAACAGGTTGAAATGGGCTGAGACAGAGGCTGGAAAACCCTGACAGAAGCTTCAGAAAAACCCAGAAAAATTGCAGAAAAACAGCTGAAAAATTGGCAGGTCACAGGTTCTGACTTGTTTTCAGTGCAGGTCGCAGAAAATGGGAAGAAAAGTGCGACCTGGAGGTCCAGGTCGCATTTTATGGGCTGAAAAGTGCGACCTAAAGCTCCGGGTGTCTCGGCGGCAGATTTCCGGAAAAGTTGCCGTCTCAGTTGCGGCTGATGTCGCTTCCCTGCGCAATAGGGCCAGAAACACACAAAAGTTAGAAATTTTAATGTTTTAGGGTTTTATAGGAGAAAAAAAACATGAAAATAGGAAAAACAAAAAGCTGAAAAGAAACCCTAGGGTCTGAAGTAGCTGGATATGCAGGAATATGAAAAAAGACAGCGGTCGTAATTTAAAACCCGTGTGGAGTCGCCATTTGTTAGTATGAATCCTTTGTCAAAGTGTACGAAAAAGGACCACTTTAGCTACGCATAACTAATAGCCCTAACAACAAATGTGGCTGCCAATATCTTCAGATTTGCAGTTAGTTGATCAAGAAAAGAGCTGCAAAAAACCAGATCTATGCATAGAAAGAAATTAAGCAGTAAAAAGAAGGGTTTTCTCCATATACCAATAGACAAGACAAGAACAATTTTTGAAAGAATTTTTGTATTAAGGGCACCTGGGAGGAAAACAAGAAGGCATATCCAATTCTCCTCAATGGGATGGGTTCTTGGAAGTCCTCAGCACTTCAGATCTAGAATCTCTCTCTCTTGTTGGTGTAGAAAACCCATGCAAAGAATAGAGCTCAAAGGGAGCTCGCACAACAAATAATGGAAAAAATGTGACCAAGTGTATAGATCCAGAGTGATCTAATAGGCAACAAAAGGTGAAGAATGGTAGGAAAAACCCTCCTATTTATAACAAAATATTGGGTCATTCTAGATCTTGGTGCATGATTAAAATAATGTTAACCAAATCTAGATCCACCTTTTATGGAATATTTTATTATATTTGTTTGAGGGAAAAAGTATTTGACTTGGGTCAAATCCCTTTATTTGTTAATAATAAATAAATAAATGATTTATTTATCTTTTTAAGGAAGTGGTTGAAGGATAATTAAACAAATAATGATTTATTTAATTATTTGTGGGTGATTTGGTCATATTTAACAAGGAATATTATCTAAATAAGATTTAAATAACTATTCCTAGAAAATAATAAGATAAATAAAGGTTTATCTAATTAATTTCTTTGTTTTGGGTTAAACATGACTAGGAATAATAATTAAATTATGGTTTAATTAATTATTCCATGAGGAAAATCAAACAAATATAGGTTTGTTTAATATTTCCTTTGGGGTTTCCTGTTTAGACCATAAACAACCTAATAAATGTGGTTTATTAAGTTATTTTACATAGTGAAAGCAATTTTAATTAGGGTAAAATTGGTCTTACATGGTGTACTTGGGTCCATCTAATGATAATAGGTTAGATGACCAAAAAATGGTGTAACAGTTAGCAGTCTTTAGCCTTAATGTTACTGACTGAGATTTGATTCGGGTATTCCTTTGAGGCAGAGAGACTGCAGGTGGAAATTTTAGTAGATGGAGATTCAATTAGCCCCTGCGATGTGGCATTTGAGGCTTTCTGGGGATTTTTCTTCATTCTGTGGATTAGGCCTTTGATATTCAATTTGTGCCTTGATCCTTTCAAGCTTTGATTAACATCTTTAAACCTTTGATTATGCTCTAATATTCATCTTGACACTGATATTCCTTCATTTAATTAATTCTGACTGTGTTTGTTGTTGCAGGTGTGTAGAGGGTTTGTTTTAAAGATTTTTTCCAAAAAATCGATGATCATGACTCATCGACCCTTCCAAACCATGAAATTTAAACCCCTGATCTCCCTAATTTGCATTCCGGGCTACGAGGATCGTCATCCTCGGCCCAAAACACCATAATTTCATACAGGAGGGTTTTATCTTGAACTTCATTAAACCTGCATAAAAAAAAAAAATGTTTTTTAAATCCTGCTAAATCGGTTTAGAACTGCTTAGGAGGTTCATGGAAATGTTTCGGAGCCATGAGGATGAATGGATGTAGCAGTGGAAGGAGAAAAACCATGGCGGAAAACAAAACAAGGTTTTAAATTTGAATTAGGGCATGCATTGAGGTTAAGTGGTTTTGGAAAACCAACAACAGATTTCGCGCAACATTTGGGGGGGTAGGCGGTATTACCTTTTGGAACGTGATTCCATTCATCGCGTGACACGTGGAAAATGGAAACCGCCTATTTCGCGCGGAAGTAGTGCACTGCGAAGCGGGGAAAAAAAATTACACGAAATGCGTCGGTAATCGTCAGATCTGGGATCACAGATGGTATGGTGGAGGAGAGGCGCGATGGATGAAGAGTTACGTGGGTGGATGAAGCAGTGGGCTCGATGATGACATGTTCTTCTTTGTCGCAGAGCGGGTTCAATGGTTAGATCGGGTTAAGTCTCGATCGTTAGATATTTTGAATGGATGGTTAGGATTGAAAGGAGGAGTAGATATGTTGAAAGGGGAAGAAAAGGAAGAGGAAGGTGATCGGGCAGAATGATAGGGCTTGATGTCCATTGATTTGCAGAGATGAACGGTCCAGATTCGCTTAGGACCACAAATTCGGAAATGGAGAAAATAGAAGGAGAAAGGGGTTCAGAAAAGGTTTTTTAGCCCTTTAGGACCCAATTACGGGGCCAAGGACACATGGAAGAAGGGGTTTAAAGGAAATAAGCCCTTGGGGGCTTAAATTCCTTATAGTGTAAAAGGGTGTTTTTAGGCCAAAAATAGGGATTTTCAAGACCAAGTAAGGGTTCCAACAGGTTAGAGGGAGGATTTCTAAACCAAATAAAGGGAGATATAAGGTTTAAAGAGGATTTTGGAATGGTTTAGAGTCTAAATGAAGGTATTTTGAGGGTTTTTTAGGAAAGGGAAAAATGGGTGAAAATGGAATTGTTTATGAGTGAAAGGAGGAGTGAAATGATGGAAAATGGATTTTCATAAGCAATTTTCTCTTGGTGAATAGCAGGTACTTTAGGACTAATTGTGAAACAACAGTGAATATTAACTCAAAGGGTAATTATCATCATAAGACTTCAAAAACTCACAATTTGGACATGAAATTGTTTCTTGAAGGCTTAAAAAGACTTAACCACCATTTGATATGAAATTTTTTTATAGGTGGCTAACAGACTGTGCAAAATGTGACAAACGATATGGTGAAGAGGGAAAAACTATCCCTAGAATTTGAAGAAAGAGTGTTGGACTGGTATATGCGATACATATCTCAGAACGGGAATGCATATGTTCAAGATATTAAGGACGCTCTAAAGAAACAATTCCAGAAGCCAAAATCTTACTCTCAGTTAGTAGCAGAAGTGAAGGACTTCAAGCAAGGGGTGTATAAATTTGTATGGGAGGTTGATAAGCGACTGAAGAGAGCAGTTAGGGAGGGGGGATTTGAGTATGAAAATAGAAAACATACGGAATGGTTCATCGCTATGTTGTTGCCCCAAATGCACATGCCAATGAGTCACCAAAACTTCGAGTCGCGGGAAAAATCTGTGGAAGTTGCCATGAAACTAAAGGTTGTGCCCAAAGAAGATACTTCGTTAGGAGTACAGCAAATTCAGGAGTAGCTCGGAGCGATGCACATGGAAATTTAGACCCTGTGAAAGGAACGAGGAAAAGGAGCTAGCATAGATCTATAGTGCATACGATGTCAGGTGTCTGGCCATATGAAGGATCAGTGCCCTCTATTGGAAGATTACATGCAGGCAGGAGGACCTAGTCCAATTCTCCTAGGAGCAAATGGAGAACCCAACTTAGTGCATCCAGGCTGAATCAGGTCTGCGTTATGGTGCAATGACTACCGCATCGCGGGGCTGCACGATACGAACCATTTCCCCTGGCTAGGTGCGTATGTCCCAGAACTAAAGCAACAGTGGTGCAGGTTCTGCTAGTCGATAGGACACGATGAACATAACTGTCAAACTTATGACTTGATGATAGATTGAGGGAACTTATATAGGGTACAGTTACACCCTGTGTCACCTAGATCTCCCGCAAGCTTTGGTGGCCCCCCAGCAAGGGGCCCGGGAGGTCAGGGAGGAAGTGCAGGTCGAGGAAACAGGTAGCTAATTTTTTATAACTGTGGGGAAGTAGGACACTTTGCAAGGGATTGCCCAAATCCTAAAAGGAAATCTTGCAAATATTGTAGAAAACTGGACCATGTGATCAAATATTGCCCAATTTTAATAGCCAAAATGCAGGAAAAGCAGCCCACCCATACGTAGAATGTGCAAAGAGTTAAAGCCGAGCTAAGTAACATAGAACCAAATGTAAACGTCATAACACGCAGTGGGATGGTCACTGGGTACCACAAGAAGGGGCTGCTAGGGATCCTCTGACCTCTCAAGAAGTATCAAGCATGGAAAAGGGACAAGCTCAGAAAGAAGTAGCTACTACGCAGGCACCAACACACACCAAGGTAGATGAAAGGGTTGAGCGCTTTCTGTAGGTATGTATGAAGTTGCTACGTAACCCAAAGGCTATAGAGAACCTTCAGGCATTGATGAATAGCTGCACAACGCGACTTGATTTGACCAAGGATGTACACAAACTATACAAATATAAAAACGCACTGGAAGAGAAATGCGGTTGACTGCGCAGATTGGTGACTACGAGATGGATCAGGTTATTTTAGACCTTGGATCAGATGCGGACGTATTACCTAAATAAACATGGAAATGAATAGGTGAACCTAAGTTAGAATGGTCCACCATCAAGTTGTGCATGGCGAATCAACAAAATATCATCCCTCTAGGAAGGCTACCAAAGGTCATGGTAGATATTGCAAGTGTAAAGGCCCAAGTTGACTTTGAGGTAATAGAAATCGTAGAATATGCAAACCCCTACCCTACACTCCTAGGACTGGACTGGGCTATAGATATGGGGGGTGTTATCAATCTCAAAAATCGCAGCATGGTGTTTGAAAATAATGGCACCCGAGTAATAGTACTGTTGGATCCCGCGGAAGGCACACGATATACAGAGCTAATGCGAGATGAGGAGGAAGTGGATCACATTTTCAAGGTCACTATGCAGGACAAATATTGGATTAAACCCACGATGGAAGGAGTACTTTGCTAGGAAAAGAACAGTGAATGCTTTTCCGACTCTGATGGGGAACTAGAGAATTGGCAAGGCCGGTTGCATGAGGTATCGGCACTGCGATGTCTTCGGGTCACCAGGAACTTCCATTACATCTCCTCCAAGGTAAGAGACCTGCCCTACTTTGGGGATTCAGGTAACATTAAGGAATTCTTGTGCGTATTCGAAGAAGAAGTTCCCAAGGAATGCAGGCTATGGGCCCTTAAGTTTTCCCTACGTTGAACACCTGCGTGCTAGTGGGATACGCATGGGAAGGTATTCTGCGATTGGGAGGAATGTAGGGATAAGATGATCCTGCGATTTGAAGCTCCAGCTGGGAGACAGATCCAAAAGTTCCTTGGGTCAGAAGAACCACGCAGATGTTTGCTCGCATGGGAAATGCAATGGTGCGATAGAACCCCAAAAGAATGGGTCCACCTGTTTATTTATGCTCTAGGAAAGCGTCCAACTACATGGTATTTAGATGCGGAGCTACATCTGCACACTCGCCATTGGGAGAAATTGCGAGATGAGTTTTTAAAAATATTTAGGGTGGTATATGGCATAGGAGTGCTCGACGCAACTCTGCAAAACATTGACGCCATGACTCAGGGTAGCCCATGCATGTACATCGCATTCGAATCCTGGGGAATGCTGCATATGAACCCTGGGGAACACAGGTACCAAACATGGTTGAATACTATAGCTGCAGCCCAACAGACGAAAAGGATGATCCCCGAACTATCCCAACCATGGCACTGAACAGGATGTGCACGGTTACCAAGTTATTTAGGCTATACCTGCATCGCATTATGACACACCCGACGTCGGTTATAATTTGGGATGCGCAAGCAGCACAAATGCTTCATCCAAGGTCGGTAGATCCATGGGAAGGCCATCGAGTGTGAACAATGACAGTCAGAACGTTGAACTCTAGTAAAAATGGAATATGACGACTATGGAAAACAGGAAGCTGGCAATTAATGTAGCAATTTATGGTGAGTTTTTATCATTTTCTTGATGGTAAGTTCCAAGTTAGATTCACTCTACCGTTGGATATCCATGGGCATTATAAGGGAGAAAGGATAACTTCGATTAAGGCTCCATATCATCTCTGTAATTTGCATATATTATTTTGCTGATTGATTTTATGGACCTTTGGCATTTTTTTCATACCCAATAAACCTACTTCCGCTATCTGTGAGTCTCCAAATTTAGGATTCCCTCCTTACGTTGCTATGGCAGCCCCTAACCCCACGAATGCATTGGTGCCTGCCTATCCAGAGCCTGTAGATAGAATGTTAAGAAGCTTTGGGGACACTAAGATTGATAAGCACATTGATCTCTGGCTCCCTAAAGGGAAAATTGACTTCAAACCTTGCGTAGACTGGCGTTAGAGCTATATGACAGAATTTAACACCCTGTCCAACCCTGGGATGATCGCAGGCTCCAACTGGACGGGCTCAGAAGCAGCCATGCAAGATGGTATGCAATTGCCGTAGATCACTATGAGAGCTGACACAGTCGAGTCGCAGATAGTCCCGCGAACAACAAGACTGTCTAACCAGGATACTCCATCCCCCTGGGGTATGAAACAATACAAGGATATGCTACACCCTACTAGAAGTACCGGGCTAACTACCAATGCAAGCCATGATTGTTCACTGCCTAGCATTGTCCTAGACGATGCCCCCCTTACAATGACTACGGGACTAGAATGGGACTTGGCGTAGCTTCCCCACGAGGCATTACACGTATTACACACCACCATGCTTCAATATATCCATCGTCATGACCAAACTACACAGCAACAACTCGATATGGCCACAATGCTCATTGCAAGATAGACCGAAGATGTCTCCCTTGCTATCTCACAGATGGCACAGCTTGAACCAGTGGATCACTAGCTCGGCACAAAGGTCCCAGAGGAGCTCACCATAGAAAGCTTGGTTGTAGCACTAAGGGCGTCTCAAACTGAAATAAAAACTCTCAGGACCCAAATGGCCCACCAAGTCACCACATTATAGGCCCAAGTGTAGCCTGCCACACCTCCGGAGGTATGACCACAGTGTGCTGCGCTGGTAACAGAAGCTATGGGAATCATTATGGAACAATTTAATCTAGGTACTCAGTTGCTTGAGGCAGCCATGTAGCTCTGGACAGTGGTCCAGTTCAACCCATTTATTTATAATGTCAAGTAGGACTTACGCCAGAAGGAAGCCGCTTTTGAACAGATTGAAGCTACCTTGCCCTCCCTAGTCCCTGTGCAGCATCTGGCACTCTTGAAGACTAGCAACGCACTCTGCGACAACGTTACAGATCTTCGATGAGAAAATCATGCCATCACAAAGTGATTGAAGCCATGGGGAGACATTGCCTTCCAGATATCCTAGGGTGCTTATAACGCAATCATGCGGCTCAACTAGATATTAGAGCAGGTTACCATGGCAATTGAAGTACCGACCTCCCAGAAGCTGGTAGACATTGCACAGAGTGCGGCTGCCCAAAGTAAAGAAGTGTTACCTCCAATGATCGTAGCCCTCAATACCTTACGTGCGCAGATAGAGACTGCACCACCACAGTGACTCGGGATGAGTCACAAGGTTGTGTTGGGGGACTTTTGGAACATGGTCTTTTACAAACTGCAAAACTGGTCCAATTTTGTATAATTTTGATTATATTTAGTCTAGCATAGGGCTTTTGGGGTGGAAAAGAATTGTAATGGGTTAAAGGGTAGATCCAGAATCCACAAACCATGGTTTTCAGACCATAGGAAAGATTAGGCTAGATTGTTATAAATAGAGGAAAATTTTGAATTGTAAGGTAAGAATATGATGATGAGCTCTCGATGCGAATTGTGGCTTAGTAGATATATTTGGGTTTTTGGGGAAAGGACTCCTGCTGGTTGTGTGCATGGATATCCAGAGTCCTGCTGTGTGCGGACCCTGCTGTAGTGTGTGTAGGTCAGGTTGGGTATTGTAAGAAGGAATTGACGGATTGATGAATAAGAAAGGTTGTTTGAGTAACTGATCTATGTGCACTGTTTATGTGAATCTATGGTAATTGTTGTATTATGCGTATTTTGTGTTAAGCTGCAAAAATATTGTGTAAGTGTGGTTACTGCTTTGGATCTGTTCTATTATGTTTTATGCAATACTGCATTACTATCTTAGAAGCATATAATTTATTGAGCACCTTAGTATAGTTGACCTTGTGCACGTGGATGCGAAGGAGACCTATAGATACGGCTCTATAATAGGCGATTTGGTCATCATAAAGCTGGACGCAGCTCTGTTTGCATTACCTATCCTTTCTTAGGGTGCGGAAACCTTGTTCCAGCACCGAACCATACTACTTCGGGTGAGACTTTGACCTACACAAGTAGGTCACTGCCGAAAGGGCCAATAGTATAGGGTTTGTTGAAAAACCTTAACCTCTAAACCTGGGTCAAGACCCCTCGAGCCAACATTCAACCCAAGATTAGAAACAACCCCATACATACCATAAATGGAGAGAGAAACAACTTGGGTGGAAGAATTTAATCTCTCCATATAGCCCCAATACATTGCATGAACCAGGGGTTGAGGATCCTTTTGATGAGCTACATAGAATGGCTCATTTCATTTGGATGATAGCATGGATTTGGGAGTCTCTCATTGGGAATGAGGTTCCCCATGTTTTTCATCACTCCTACCTTGAGGAGGCCATTGGAAAACAAGAAGGCTTCCACTTACACCTTCCACCTTTTCATTATGTGAGCCATTTGGTTTTGCATAATTGGGAGGAAACATTGGTGGGCAGATTTATTGTAGATTTCTTTGAGCAGTGGTGGGGACTATTGATGAGGAGGTCACAAGAGGAGGAGGGGAGGGATTTTTCTCCACATTTACAGATACTTGAGGACAAGAAACATTTGGGAGGGGAGGACTGTAATATTCCAAAATTAGCCTTTAGCTAAATGGAATATTATAGTTTGTTTTGTCACTAGGTAGGTGAATAAGTGGGTGGGGAGGCCCATAAGTATCCTTAGCAGCAATAAGAACACTTAAAGTGTGAAAGGAGATCTTTTTCAGTAGCTAAATAAAGCACATCCAAGTGTGAACATGGTTGGATCATGTTGATTAAGTCAACTTTTACCAAGTCAACAATGCTATTATGGAGTGGAGATTAATTGAGGAATAACACAGTTTTGGAGGGAGATTGATTTCATGAAGCACCTAATTGAGTGGGGCCAAGGGAAAGGAATTGGGCTTGAGGAGGCATGAAGACTTCTGTAGGAAGGTGTCCTTTTTGGAGAAACGGTGCTCTGCTGACCTTAAACATAGATATGGCTTGTTTTTTGTGCATTTGGTCTTCAAACTGTGCTTTCTTCCTTTGAACGCGGGGTTAAGTGTTAATTATTCAAAAACAAGCTTAAACCCCTTTAATCCTCTTTGTTATTGATACACTTTACCGCTGCTGAGAGATTATTTCTGCGTATTGAATCATAGTTGCTACGGCCATGAAGGCTGTGTGAATTTGCCACTTTGTAATCCCTGCACAAATGCAATAAAACTGTTATAAGAAATCCAGGGGAGATGGTGGAATAATGCTTTGGAGGCCTGGAGGAATGAGTGGTCGAAATTATGGATGTGGCGAAACAGGTGAAAAACACTGCGGAAAGGTGGAAGGAATGTCTTGATAAATATTTGGGGTAATAAGGGCCATAGACTGTTGGATCATATAGGGCAATGGCGACCAACAGTCGAGATCCACGAATGGAGGGTTTAAAAGTAACTGGGTAGAATAAAGGGCATTTTAGTGTTAAAACACCAAAGTTTTAACTTTGGGCAAATGCAAAAGAAAATCACGAGAAATGCATGAAAGCAGAGCCTATGATGTGGGACTTGGCGTGGGTGGAGGGCGATTTGATCAAAAGAAACGAACGGTTGTGATGGGGTCGGCTAATCGCAATCGGGGAAAGCAGAGGATGACAGAGTTAAAAGTTTCGATTGGTAATGGGTGATTGTCCTATGACCGTTGGATCTTATATGAGATCGACGGCGGGAATTACAATTGGAGGATCGCAATCGCAAAGTGTGGAGGGGCACCATTTATGATTTACGATTAGTGATCGGACGACAGTGCGGTGACCGTTGGATCGAAATGGGGATCAAAGGTGGAGATTATCATCGGCAATTCACAAAAGGCTGCTGCAGGGCACGCGAGAAGTTTTTCATGGGCCGTCAGATCTTAATAAGATCGACAGTGGAGATCACTCCCGAGATTCATAGAAAAAACGTCATCACATCAGATTTTTTCTTTGTTTAACACAGGAATGTGCTCCTGTCTGTCTCTCCAATTGCGATAAGTGCCTTACGGGCTAGTGCTCGATCTTAGTGCTGGGGTCATGTGGGGAAGTGGTTAAGGGGGCTGGCCAAAAAGGGGCTAAGCCTCATATGTAAACTATGGTTTTTTGCCCCATTTTTAATGCATTTTAAGGCCAGGAAAGGGATTTGGTAGGGAGAATAAGGGGTTTTCAAGACAAACAAAGGGTATTTTTAAGGTTCAAATGGGGGAAAGGATGATTTTGAAGGGTAATAAGGGAAATAGAGAGGAGTAAAAGGGAAGGAAATGGATTTTAGTGGGAAATGAAACAGAGGAAAAGGAGGTATTTTGGGCATTATTCTTCGCGAACAGAGAGGCTTCAAAACTAGGAAAATGGTGAATGTTAACCATATGATCAACAAATTTCATCTTCAACTAAAGAAGAGACATCTGCTTATTGGAAAATTTCTTGATCATAACGACAACTAGTTTGTGGAGAAAATTCATAAAGCGCCTCTAATATCTCCTCATCATCCATACATTCTACATCATCATCAATACTTTCAATATATTGAATTAAACCTTTTCAAAGATTAAAAATGTCTTGAAACAGTGGTGATGAATGATGATAATTCCCATAATGTTCAAAAAATATTCTATGGAAATATTTAAGAGAACACAAGATTCCTTATTTCAACCCTTCATACCATACTCTAGCTTTGTCTTCTAGGGTAGCCATAAAAATTTTCATGAGACAATCCTCAAGAAGATCAACCCTTAGTCTACATACATTTATATGGAATTTAACCAAATGCATACCAAAATCATCTTTATTTTCATCTTTTAACATGGGAATTTGGGTTAACCAATCAAAACAAGGCATAGAATTTGGAAAACCATAGATGTGAGATCGATCCATAGGAGCTTACCTGGGATTTATTCTTGTAGTAGATCTCATCTTGGAACGTCTTCAAGCTACTGATATTCAAGCAGTGGAGTCACCATGAAGCTATGAATTTCTGAATTCTTCAAGAATGGAGTCGCCAAGGTAGAAGTAAAACCTCGAATATTTCTGATCTCTTGATACCTTTAAGAGCTCGGTTACTTTGATTGGAATCAATTACCCAGGATAATGCAGCCCTAAACTCCTGAAAAATGCACCAAACATTTATCACCAAACTAGAGCAAGTTGGGTTGTTCAACTATCAACCTAGCACAACTATTTCAAACCACTTTGGATTGGAAGTTAGCCCTTCCAATCAGAGAGGGCTCTCTCAAAGGCAAAATGAAGTACTCAGGATAAAAAAAATTATTGCAGATGGATAAATATTTTTTTGTTTTAAGTGATTTTGTAGGGGGAAGAGTGTATGAAGGCTACCATTGGGCATTGAGTTAGCAATGGGACTTCAATTGCTAGCAAATGCATCCATGGAAACTAAGGCAAATGGGCTTAAAAGATAACTTTTACAGAAAAAAAAAATTGTACATGAAGGAAATTGGAGCGTAAAAATTACGAATTCCAAGTAATCATAATACTATGATGCTGATAAAAATATACAAAATAGAAAGACACAAACATATAAGGTCCAAAATAATCTCACGTTTTGGAAGACAACTGCTGTAAACTATATATTAGCTTGGGAGAAAAACAAATTTACATAATATCCTTCTCATTACATTCATCAACCCCTTCAAACTCAAAAACTCCCTCATTTATAGAGTGAGGTATCATATAATGATCTTCCACCTGGATTAGTGTCGAATTCCTACCTAAGATACCTATTCCTAATAGATTTACATCACTTGGATACTTCCTAGGGATATTTTCTGTTTGGCAAAGTTTGAATACAAAAGGGATCTTATTTCATTAAATAGATCAAAAAATTCTTTTAATAAACCTTATAAAATGCAACCAACTGATTTTATGAATGTGTTGGACGATTGATGTGTCATCATGCCACGTGGATGCTGAGTTGGGCCTCCACCAAATCGAATTTTAAAATTTCTATGCAAATCTAGCTAGGAAAACTTCTTTAAAATAGGCCTCAAAGATGAGTGTGTATTTTCCAAACCATGATGACTGTGCAAAAATTGAGAGAAATTTTTGTAGATGGGCTCGTGCTAAAGAAGAAACTTCTTCAGATGTATAAATTTTCTTTCCATTTGGTCAGAAAGTGAGCTTGAAGTTTACTATTAAAACAATAATTTCCAGAACTTTTGTAGTGCACTTTTGTAGCAAACTCCAAAATCCACCTTTCGCACAATATTTGACCTTTTTTACTGCTAGAGGGTATTCCTTGGGGCTAATGAGGTAAAAAAGTTCTCTGATCCATCGTTGTTCAAATTTTTTTGCTGAAGTTTACCCTCAAAGAAACATACAACACTTAGAAAAATCTTGTCTTTAAGCATGGGACTTGCTAAGAAAGTATCTATTTTACTGATATTTTTCACCCTCTTCCTTTTTTCACCTCCAAAGCACTACTAAAGCATGTAAATGATTGGTATGATAATATAAGACAAAATATGGTCCAAAAATGTGTTGCCTTAGCATATTTCATGGAGTAACATCATCATTTTTCACAACCATTTTAAGACCATTTTTCTTCAATTCAACTTGTATCATTTTTATCGAACCAAACTAACATGCTGAGGTTTTGGCCAACTAAAACATTGGAGTTAAAACCTTGTAAACGTGAGTTGAGATGGTGAGTTTTCTAATTGATGAGCTGGAATCATGATGAGCTGTCAACCATATGGAGTTTAAGAAAAAATACTACTGAGCTACCCCCTTGAACAAGTGGCACAATAATATGCATGCTCTTATTTTATGATTCATACACCTTTTAACTACGTTGAATGATCAAAAACATCAAAAACACGTAACGCTAGAATAAAAATAGAGTACATGAACTTTCATAGAAAATCCTTGTTGGGTATGTGTTATATTCTTTCCACGACTAGCCCCATGCGCTGTACGTTGCGCCGGGCGCAGTAGGGGGGTCACAGGGGGGGCGGCAGCGCCCCCGCGAATTTTTTTTTGGTATGCAGTCCCACTCATATGCGGACCCACCCATGTTTTGTGCATGAGTTTGCAAATGGTTTTGGGGTACGATGGTTTTCAACCCCTGGTATTTTGTAGATCCGGTCAAGGGAACTACGGTTATGTTCTAATCCAGGGTTAATGGATTGGGGTTTATGTATGCTTCGGCATGTATATATATGTGTTGTAACACTAAAAGGAATATAATGAAAATCAAGCTGGTCGTCCCGATTTGGGATCCAGGGGAAAATCTCTGTGTTTATCTGTTTTATGTTTTATGCTCTCGCTATTGTTTATTTTCTGTTATAAGATTCGTGTGTAGATAATTTCTGTTAAGGGTTAAAACCTATATTTGGTATCAGAGCTGTTTCGGCTTCAAGGGGACGCCTTTGCTGCTGAGGATTTTTTTGCTCGGGCCTGAGGTAGACCCTGTTCAGTGGGAGATCTGCGGGATCGATTCTTGCGGTGAAAGAAGATGGCGAGCGGTGGAAAGATAGAGATCGAGAAATTTAATGGTCAGAGTTTTGAGTTGTGGAAGCTCAAGATGGAGGATCTGCTGGTGGATAAAGATCAGTGGATCGCGGTAGATCCAGGCACTAAACCAACGGCAATGTCAGATGAAGACTGGAAGAAACTGGATCGGAAGGCTAAGAGCACAATACGGTTGTGTGTCTCAGATTCAGTATTGTTGAATGTATCTGGGGAAGCTACGACGAAGAATTTGTGGGAAAAACTTTGGACTTTGTACCAATCTAAGTCTCTGGTGAATAAGTTGTTCCTGCGGAAAAAGCTGTATAACCTGAGGATGAAGGATGGAGACTCGGTGACAGAGCATCTGAACGCCTTCAATACTGTGGTAAGTCAGCTGTCATTTGTTGATATTAAAATATCAGATGAAGATAAGCGCATAGGGCTTTTTGTGCTTCTACTGACTGTGGGACATTCGTTATTGCACAGGTAATACAACTACCTTGTATTTTGATGACATTTGCCTCAGCCTTATTGCCGTAAGGAAATGAGACAGAAATATGGAGGGTCGAATGGAGATGCCCATTCCAGATTCGTAGGAAGTATGTCGAGACTATATTGCAGAGGTTCAATATGCAGGATAGTAAACCGGTGAATGTTCCTATTCCTGTAGGTGTAAAGCTGTCTGTTGAACAGTGTCCCAAGACATAAGAAGAAGAGGAGTATATGTCCCGTGTTCCATATGCAAGTGCAGTGGGTAGCCTGATGTATGCAATGGTCTGTACTAGACCAGACATTGCACATGCAGTGGGAGTATTGAACAGGTTTATGTCAAACCCAGGGAAGGAGCATTGGACAGCAGTGAAGCGGGTTTTCAGATATTTACGTGGCACTAGTGATTATGGCTTGTGCTACCAAGGAAGACCAGGATTAGAAAGAATGTTGGACATTCGTGGTTTTGTTGATGCAGACTGGGCTGGATATATGGACCAAAGAAGATCTACAAGTGGGTATGTGTTTAGCCTATTTGGAGGTGCAGTCAGTTGGATGATTAAAAGACAGTCTGTAGTGGCGCTTTCAACTACAGAGGCAGAATACATAGCAGCCACTCATGCAAGCAAGGAAGCAGTTTGGTTGCAGAGATTGTGTTAAAGTATGGGGTTGGTACAACAAGCTATAAGGATAGACTGTGATAGCCAAAGTGAAATTTTCTTGGCTAAGAACCCTGCTTATCATTCAAAGACAAAGCTAAAAGGGTGTTATTGGTAAAGGTGGACACTTTGAAGAATGTTGCAGATGCATTGAAGAAGTTTGTGAGCACTCATAAATTCTCTTGGTGTAGAGAAACAATGGGTTTTGAAGAATTGGCCAAATGACTAAGCTCTCCTGTGGCCCCTCGTGGAAAGAAAACAACAAGTGGGAGAATGTTGGGTATGTGTTATATTTTTTTGGTATGCGGTCCCACTCATATGCGGACCCACCCATGTTTTGTGCATGAGTTTGCACATGGTTTTGGGGTACGATGGTTTTCGACCCCTGTTATTTTGTAGATCTGGTCAAGGGAACTACGGTTATGTTCTAATCCAGGGTTAATAAATTGGGGTTTATGTATGCTTCGGCATGTATATATATGTGTTGTAACACTAAAAGGAATATAAGGAAAAAATCAAGCTGGTCGTCCCAATTTGGGATCCAGGGGAAAATCTCTGTGTTTATCTGTTTTATGTTTTATTCTCTCGCTATTGTTTATTTTCTATTATAAGATTCGTGTGTAGATAATTTTTGTTCAGGTTTAAAACCTACAATCCTCACCCATTTACATTGAATTTGTTGCGGAAGTTGGTAAAACTTTCAAATCCACTCTAATAACCACATTAACTCATGCACAAAGATTTTTTTGTATTTTTCTTTGACAATGACACCTCTTAAATTAGTGATGAACTCTAAAACTCACCAAAAGACCCCCACACATATGAGTTTTTGTTTTTGAAAATCAAAAATTTAAAAGATCCTATTCAACACTAAGTAACTTACCCTAATTTACTCAAGACCAACCTAATGGTTATCATGGATAGAAAATTCAATGCCCCATTTACAAAAAGGACCAGCTGCGATGACAGGATGGAGGGGAGCAGGTGGATCTCTTTCCTTTGGGGCAAATAATTGGAAATTGGGACAATGTTTGACTACCTCAATGCAATCGCTAAAGAGAGAAGGCCAAAAATAACTAAAGCACATGATTTTCTAGGAAGTGGCTATACCGGAGAGGTTTCCACCACAAGCGTCATTGTGGCAAGCATTAAGGACTTTCTCATCTTCAACATGAGTGAGACAAAAATGGAGGATGGTATTAACACCGCGATGATAGAGATCATCACTAATGAGGAGGTATTGAGGGGCTTGGTGTCATATACATCATCGATCATCACAATAGAGATAGGGGGATAATTTTTGGGTTTGTAGATATGTAAGGATGTCTACCAAGGATCGTACAAAATAATGGTGAAAAAATCTTCATCGGGTAAATTATCATTAAACAGTGGATCACACACACTAGTAGGTGATTCAAAAATAAATTCGGTAAGGGCCAAACCTTTCTTACTCTTTGGTGTGAAAAATTCAAGATACAATTCTTGGAGGATAACGATCTGTCGACTTAACATGAAATCCTTTTGGTTGAATTGGTCACGAAGTTGGTGGTACGCGTAAGGATATAATGACAAAAATTTTGGACCGAGAACACAATAGCCAACACAAAATTCTCTTTGTGAGAATATGACACAGGGGGGCCAATGAGGTTTTTACTAACATAATAGATCACATGCTTGATCCAAGAAGCATCTTCCTGGACGAGGACCCCACCTACCGAATAGGTGGAAGATGATATATACAGATGAAGTCCCTATCAAAGATAGGTGGACTAATCAAGGGAGCGAAGGTGAGAGCATGTTTCAGGGTGTCAAAATAATACTGAACATAATCATACCAAACAAATGGAATGTTATATGAAAAGAGTCTTAGAAACCCATGTGCAGTGGTGGCATAGTCAGGTATGAACTGACGAAGGAAGTTGGCTTTGTCTTGAAGGCTTTGTAACTGGCGTAAGGTACAAGGAGGGGGCAATTCAAGAATGTCTTGAAATGTGAGAGGATAAATTTTTATACCATATTTGGACATGATGAAGCCCAAAAGATGACCGAAAAGAACACAAAAGACATGTTTAAGCAGGTTAAGGTAGATATTATACTTGTACGATAAGATAAAAATGGTACGCAAATCATGAATGTGTTGCACCAAAAGTCTAGGGTGAGCGGTGAGATCATCAAGGTATGAAAGGATAATATGAGACAATTCATGGATGCAATAAGACATGGCTTGCTAAAAGGTGGCCCCAACATTATTTAAACTGAAAGGCATGACTCCATAGGAAAAATTTCCCCACAGACTAATGAATGTGGTTTTAAGCTAATCAACACGATGAATAGTTACCTAGTTATATCCGGAGAAGCCATCCATGAAGGAAAGAATCTCATGCCCCACACACTCATCAATGATTTGGTCAATAAATGGTATGGGAAGTTTTGTTTGGGGCAAGCTTTGTTCAAGTCATGAAATTCAATGTAGACATGAATGGTGCCTTGTTTCTTGAGAACAAGAATATGGTTTGATACCCATGTGGTGTATTTAATGGGATAGATAAAGCCAACCTGATTGAGCTTATCGGTTTCGATTTTAATAGGCTCACATATAAAAGGATTGATGGGTCTCAAGTTTTGACAGGTAGGAATGGAATTGGGCCTTGTGTCGATATGGTATTCAACAATGGCAGGATCAAGTCCGAGCATTTCAAAATAAGACCAGGTGAAAACATCACGTAATTCCTTGAATAGCTTGGTGTAATCCTAAATTTCTTTCAGGGCACATTGTTCACCCAAGGTAATGTTTTCTTTGACCCCTGGTTTATCGGAAATATTAATCTTAATGGTCAGTGAGATATTTTCCATATTCCCTTCTTTGAAAGCATCTAGTGCAGGAATGGGATTTCTAAACCAATCAACTTCACCACGAATGAAGTATTTAGACTCCACAACATATTGGTCATTGGTTTGATGTGGAAGGAAGTACAGACGATGGTGCATATCATCCTAGGGAAAATTAGGGGTGGTCATAGCTTCCATAATGTCTTCTTCTGAATGGAATATGGGATAACCGGGGAAGGGAGACCACATGATGCAGCGGAGCTACTTGGTGCATCATAATGAGAGATATGGTTCACATACACATCATCACAAGGGGTATAAAAAGAGCTAGTAGATGACACATCTACAGATGTTGAGACCAAGGTGTTCGATGAGGGAGGTTCAACAAAAAAACTAAAGGTAAATTTAGGTGGTTTCTCCTTCGAGGATCTCATGGATGACAACAATTAGAACATATCGACTGTATGGTCCATCATCTAAACATGGGGGGATGGATCACAATGGGTGCATTAGAGTCATTCGGTTCATGTGTAGTGGTGGGATCAGAATTCAAAAGTAGATGGGTAGATGATCCACTACGAGTGGCCTCTATTTCATGAAGTTCCTGAATGATATCATAAAATTTTTCGAGATGAGGACAATGATGAGATTAGTGGGCATAGTTATTGTTAGTGTGAATTATAATCACAAGCGTAAAAAACAAATAAAAAACAACCCTAACATCAAAGATGGTTGTAAATTCTCTTAGATCTGGAGTTAGTGATAAGAATAAATGATACATAGATCCAAATCTATGCAGTTAAAGACATTAAAAAACAAATAATAAGAAAGAGTTTCTCCATGCATCCAATGAACAAGACAAGTTTTTTTAAATAATTTTGTGTATTATGACACCTAGGAAGGGAACATAGAAAGATGTTACTAGTCCCCCTTAATGGGATGGGTTCTTGTATGTCCTCAGTGCTTCAGATCTAAGATCTCTCTCTCTTGATGGTGCAATATACCCAGACAATTTGGAACTCAAAGGGAGCTCACAAGAAAAAAGTAGGAAGATATGACAATGATGGAGGATCATAGTCAGACCAAAAGTATAGATCCAGAGTGATATTTAGGCAAAAAAAGTTAGTGAATGAATGGAAAAATCATTCTATTTATAACAAAATATTGAGTTAGTCTAGATATTGGTGCATAATTAAAATATTATTAACCAAATCTAGATCTAAATTTTATGGAATATTTTATTATTTTTGTTGGAGGGAAAGAGAATTTGAATTTGGTCAAATCCATTTATTTATGAATAATAAATAAACAAATGATTTATTTATTATTTTAAGAATGTGGTTAAGTAATAATTAAATAAATAGTGATTTATTAAATTATTTATAAATGATTTAGTCAAATTTAACAAGGAATATTATTTAAATAATGTTTTAAATAATTATTCCTAGAAAATAATAAGATAAATAATGATTTATCTAATTAATTTTCGTGTTTTGGGTTAAATATGACCAGGAATATTAATTAAACATTGGTTTAATTAATTATCCCTTGAGGAAAATCAAACAAATAAGGATTTATTCAATTATTCCTCATGGGGTTTCCTGTTTAGACCAAAAACAACTTAATAAATTATAGATAATTAAGTTATTTTTCATAATGAAAGCAATTTTACTATGGTAAAATTGGTCTTACATGGTGTACTTTAGTCCATATAATAGTAACATGTTAGATGACCAAAAATTGGTGTAACAGATTCCCCCCCAGCATTTGAGCATTAGGAGCTAATCGTATGACCGAAGTACATTGTAATAACTCAATCACTAGACACCGAAGGGGGAGTCTGAGAGAGATAAATATAAGGCAGACTAAAGCACGAGAGGACAAGACCTTGAGGAGGCGATACTTACAGGTGTGAAAAGTCTCTTTTATGAGTGAGTTCCTATTCTACATGAGGCGGGGGAGGCATACCTATGCCCGTCGAGATAACAAAGTACAAATAATAATGATGTGTCCAGAAAATAAGGGACTGAACTATATAGTACATGCTGGCATAAACATGGGCTAGATAAAAACATGATAATGGATCCCACATACATACTATGATTGGGAAAACAACTAGGACTTATACAATAATATCTGAGTACATGAGATATAAGTACAACCAAAGAGTCCCTGTAAAAAAGGAAAGGGCTCTGAAAATCTGAATGATACGTGGAAACTAAAAAAGTGCTGCAAGCGGCTGAGGCCACAAAAATCAAATATATGGAGCTGCATCCAAGGTTATAGTAGATAAGTCATTCAGGTATGTGGGGGGCTACCTGAAGGGCCACCCCCTCATGAGGTTTGAAACATCTCACACACACTCGGGAATCACCGGTACAATCTGATGCATCATCGAACCATCAAGTATACGGATCTTGATCATTCCATAAGGAGCTAGAGCTGAGAAAAAATGAATTCAAAGGTCAATAAAGGGTCCCTTTGCCTAATCCAAGGCACCGAACAAGAGTGAATGCTGGAACCAAGGTACACTGACCTCTAGACCTGTCTTCTAGAATGAATAATCTGATGTCGACAGAAGGAGGTCCTCCATAAGTGAGCAAATAAGGGATCCTCAGCTAAGGCACAAGGGATAATAGTATAGAAACTGATAGATTGACACCAGGGATGATGGTGGAATTGGGGGTACTGAG
This sequence comes from Pinus albicaulis, assembly GCA_034641835.2. NCBI lineage: Eukaryota > Viridiplantae > Streptophyta > Pinopsida > Pinales > Pinaceae > Pinus > Pinus albicaulis. The sequence continues at coordinate 323,102,434 of CM076571.1, forward strand.
TAGCAGGCTGATGACTTTTCTTGTTAGAGCATAAAGGGCATGGATGACCTGGCAGCCACTGACTCAACTCCAGAGGGGATAGGGGATATTACGACTAAAGGCTAAAATGTGCGACATAAGAGAGGAAAAAAGAAATGAATGATGGAGGACTGTGACGAGATATAAAGGGACTTGGGACAGACTCCATGGATGTGATGATGACTCAACTCGGATGCTCTAAACAAGGGTGATTCGATGATGTTGCCACATAGAATAGGCCCAGTGGGGATCATGAAAACATGAGTACACAATGGTGACTCATGATTAAAATCGACATGAACATGGACAAATATGAAGGCAAGGTGGTGCCCCAAGTACAAGTGTTGCAAGTGAAGAAATTCAATTTTGAGGAGTGGTGAAGTGATCCTTCTTGGAAAAAATGTGTCGGGGTGAAGTATCAAATCACTAAAACCGAAAGGATACCCATTTGAGAGCTCAGTGAGAGCTTGCCAATGGTGCTGATGATTTTTCAAACCAATCTATGGTTTGGTCACAGTTGGCGAAAGAAAAATCTAGGGTTTCTCTTTTAATAGGGAATTTTCTCTCCAATTTGATTCATTTGCAAGGGTAGCTGTGGTGAATGTAGAGAGAAAAGGCCCTAAATCTTGCAGCGATCGTAGCAGACAAACCGACTATTGGAATCAAGATCTGTCATTTGTAGGTAAGAGGCCTAACCATACTCTTTCAATTTAGTGGATTAAAATTTTAGTTTAGGAACCTAGAGCTCAGGATCAGACCCCTACTCTTCTTCACGGTTGGGTCACACTTTTTGGGGCATTTTCTATGACCTGCATAGCAGGTTTTGGGCAGAAAACTACGACTTGTCCAAGGAATGGCCTGAAAAGTGCGAACTGTTAGAGAGAGGGATTTTGGTGTTTTTTTTTTGGCTGAGAGATGGGATTTTATGGTTATGATGGAGTCTTTCCTTTCTGTATACTGATAAAAATGATGCTTTTGTGCAGATATGGCAGAGTTGAGGATCAACTGGAGAGAGAGGGACCTGGACATGTTACGGTCTAAGATCTAAGAGGGTCATGTTGTCCACATTGCATTGGCCAGGTTTGGGGTCTTGAAGTTTTTGGGGAACCCTTTGATGAGAGTAGGAGAGCCCTTATTGGCCCAAATTGTCAGCTATTGGGATCCGGTCATGAGATATTTATAGTGCAGGGGCACCAGATTGAGCTGACTTTCCAGGATATATATTTCCTGACTGATATACCGCCACTTGGGATGGTGGGAAACACACAACCAGTGTTACCATGAGTGCAAAATGTTATGGAGTTTGTAGAGCGCCACTGTCGACTGGGTCTCCATGTGAAAGGGACACAGATACCGATTGGAGATCTAGAGAGGCTATAGACTCGTGTTGTGGCCATAGCGGTGTTGCATATCCTAGGAAACCAGGCCCTCCACCATATCACTGGGGGTCAGATGATGCTTGTTGAGAGTGTATTGAGTGGGACCTACTATGGGTGGGCCCATATGATGTTGTCATTGTTGAAATGATAGTGTCACTATGCAAGTGACATGTGAACCATGATTGTGCATATGGCACAATGCTTTGATCGATATTATTTGAGAAGGCCCGACACTTTGGCCTCACATATAGATCCAAGATGGGGGCCCGTGAGAGCCTAGGATGCGTCGCTGGGGGCAACTACTATGTAGAGGGGGAGGTGGGGCAGTCGGACGGGTGTTTCGACCTGAGTTTTTCGCGCATTGGGATCAGATTCCACTATACATAAATTACTATCCCTATAGTGCGATGAGTTATCATGGGGACTCGGACTTGCCATTGCCACCAAGTTGAGCATGGGGGCCCGATGGTAAGTGACAAGTTGCTTAACTATTATGTGCATTTTGAAGTTTCAGAATATTTTATATGGTATGGATTCATTAACATTTAGTTTGCAGATATAGCACCGATAAAACCGACTGGGTATATGGGACGACTCGCAGTATCAGGAGCTACAAGACCTAGTGGATCGAGGGGACCAAAAAATGAGGATGTAGTGGCCCTCCTGGAGGACATCCGTCATAGATGTGAGAAGCTACTGACCGGTGTTTCAAAGTGTGACTGGAAAGACCTTGACGACCAGTACATAGAGCCGTGTATTGGTCTACCCTCGGAGTGGTGAGGTGTCATGTGGCATATTGCAATGGCCGAACAGGGGATGTGTGATCTATGGGCTATCGAAGTCGAGCCATTGGCCTAGGATCCTCTGGATAGTGATTAGATGTAGGGGCATGAGGTGCCCCCAATTTTGATTTTTTGTAACATGCTATGGGCATGTCATATGTATAAGAGTGGATGAAATCTAAAACATTTTGAACGACACATAGAATGGATATGCATCATTTTTTAGTTTATTGTTATTGTCTTGTGTTAAATGTGTGTGATAAATTCCAATATAGAATATTGTTTGCAATGCTATCTACATCGTGATTTTGAGCTCTAGGTACATGACTGAATGCAGTGATTTCAAATTCATGCATCAAAAGCTTCACTTGTGAATATGTTAGGTCCCTATATTACTAGTATAGTCCCTTATTTTTGTTAGTGTAACCCCCATATTGTTATTATTGTGCCCTTAAATTATTATTGTTAGGTCGACTAGGATTACATTGTGGGCCCATGGACTCATATATATAGAAAGGATGTTTTTTAATTTGAATCTTCCAAGAATTGTTCATTCATGTAATGTATTGGAGGTTTCCCCCTAGAAGTGGCTTATTTCTAAGGCATTGATATCTCTTTTATTTTATTTTTGGAGCTGGCTTCACAACATTTGGTATTAGAGCTTTGGATTCTAGGGTTTCGCTGCTCCAAACAAGTCATCCTAGCATTTTCGCTATAAATTTTTTTCTACTAAGTTTCAAAAGCTTAAAGTTTTAGGGTGTGAAGCCGAAATTCTGAGGAACATCGTCGCAAAATTTCAGAGCTTGGTTCGTAATATTTTCGGAGATATGATCTATGACTTTTTGCAGGCTCCTCAATTTAATATAAATAGGTCATCGTGGCATTTGCGCTATATATTTTTTTCTACGAAGGTTCAAAATTTGAAATTATTAGGATGCGAAGCTGAAATCCTGGGGAAACTCATCGCAAAATTTCAGAGCTTGGTTCGCAATATTTTCGGAGATATGATCTGTGGAAGGTAGTGTTTTTTTCAGGCTCCTGAATTTCATCTCAAAGAGGTGATCATGGGAAAAGCTTCATAACTCTCTCTCTGAGCATCGGATTGGAGTTCTATAAAAAGTGGTCACAAGAAAATGGACTGTAGTTTCTTTGCTATCAATTTAAGAGCTAAAAGGTGAAACAATGACACGTGGAAATTCGTACAAGTTTGCTATACTAAACCAGTCCATAATTAGGTCATTGTGGGAGATTGGACATAACCTTTTCTTGGAGAATCCAAATCAAGTTATACCTGTGGCATTCAAAATATAATTCAGAAAGATACCTCAGTGCCAAATTTCAGATATTGAAGAGCCAAAATGATAGAGATAATCCAATTTAAATATCGAGCTCCTCGAAAGAAATAAAAAGGTGTGTATTTTTTTCCGAATTGCATAAGTCTTGTTTGAAGAATCAATTTGAATTGATTCCAAGGGCATACTGTAGAATAGATATCAGTATTGGGTTCTAAAAAATGTCCCGTAAAAATAATTCAACACCCATTAAGCCTTCATAAGGCTCTACTATGAATCATGAAGATGAAGAATTGCAACATGATCTATCAAAATTACAAGAGCAAGTGCACCAAATTTCGCTCTCGCAAAGAGCAACAAAAAATGAAATGGAAGTTTTGAAGAAAGACATGGAAGCGAAGATGGATGGTTTGAAGAAAGGTGTGGAATATAAGATAGATGGCATGGAAGCTAACATGGAATCTAACATGGATGACATGGAAGCTAAGATCGATAAAAAAATGAAAGACAACATGGAAAAAATGAAGAATGATCTAAAAGCAACCATGGAAGGTTTTACAAAGTTGATACAAGAAATGTTTCCTAATGGTGAAAAGATAGTAGAGGAAACTCATGATGAGAACAAAATAAATGTTAATCGTGACTTCATAAACTCTAATGTTGGTGGGAAGAACCACCATATTCAAAAAATGGATATGAGGAATTTTGATGGAAAGGATCCTGTAACATGGATACTACAGATGGAGCAATATTTTGATCTCCATAATGTGCAAAACACACAAAAGGTACGGATTGCAACTTTACATTTAGAACAAAATACATTTGTATGGTATCAATGGCTTTGCTCTTGTAAAAAAATTGTCACTTGGTCAATTTTTATGGAGGAAATGATAGCACATTATGAGGATACAAAGAGAAACACCTTATTTAGCCAATTGATAAATCTCAAACAAAAGGGTTTAGTGGGGGAGCACATTGAGGACTTCCAAAAATTGAATATAAGGGTACCTGATATTCTAGAAGAACACAGGATTGATCTCTTCCTAGGTACTTTAAAGGATAACATCAATTATGAAGTTGACATTTTGGAACTTGGTTCATTGGAGAAGGCATTCAGGTAGGCAAGAAAAATTGAATGTAAAATTTTGGCAACAAGGAAGCCTACCAGTCACTCCTATAAAGAAGGAAGTGTTGCTACGCCTAGATTTCCATAACCTACAAGATTGACACCACAAAAATTGGAAGAAAAAAGAGAAAAAGGGATTTGTTATAGTTGTGATAGAAAATACACTAAAGGTCATAAGTGTGCTGAGAAGAAATTATTTTACATAGATTGTGAAGAGGAAGAAGAAAATGAAAAAGAAGAGGATATACACCAGGAACCAGCCCTAGAAGAGGAAGAAATGAGTCGACCATATTGTGTAATGCATTGGCAAGAATTACCACTCCTCAAACTCTTAAGATAGAAGGACATATCAAGAAGAAAAAGGTAATAGTGTTGATTGATTCAGGTAGCACCCATAATTTTATTCATTGTAAGGTAGCCAAGGAATTGAATTCTTTCCTATACCCAGCACCAGAATGTCAAGTGATGGCTGCAAATGGAGGAACTATAAATTTCTCTGGAAAATGCCTTAATGTCAAGCTAACCATGGGGGAATATGTATTGAATAGTCCAATTCTTTCCATTCCTATGGGAGGTGTTGATGTTGTACTAGGAGTACAATGGTTACAATCTTCAGAGACGGTAGCTTTTAATTTTCAAGAACTTTTCTTGAAATTTTTTTCAGAAGGAAAGGAAGTCGAATTACGAGGTATTGCAAGGAATCCAGGAAAGATAATAAGCTCTAATATCATGAAAAAGCTTCTAGAGAAATAACAATGAGGCATAATTGCACAATTATGCTCACTAGAAGTTCCAACATCAAAACCATCTATTTCTACAGATCTCCAACAAGTCTTGGATAATCATTCCAAGGTGTTTGAAACTCCCAAAGGACTCCCACCTATTCATGATCATGATCATGATATTCATTTGATTCCAGGAAGTGTTCCTCCAAACATCAGGCCTTATAGATATCCTTATGTCCAAAAGAGCGAAATTGAATGTATGATTGTAGAAATGTTAGAGGTGGGTATAATTCAACCTAGTCAAAGTTCTTTCTCTGCTCCCGTAGTACTGGTACACAAGAAGGATGGATCATAGCACATGTTTCTATATTATAGGGAGCTCAATAAGCTCACCATTAAAGATAAATTTCCCATTCCTATGATTGATGAATTATTGGATGAATTACATGGATAATTTTTTTTTACCAAGTTGGATCTTCGTTCAGGATATCATCAAATTAGAATGAAGACTGAAGATATTCCAAAAACAACATTTCGAACTCATGAGGGTCATTATGAATTTTTGGTCATGCCTTTTAACCTTACCAATTCACCTTCTACATTTCAAGGGTTGATGAATTCCATTTTCAAACCCTTCTTTAGAAATTTTGTGCTAGTATTTTTTGATGATATACTAATCTACAATAGGTCTTGGAAGGATCATGTTGAACATGTTGACAGGGTGCTCAAACTATTGTAGGAGAAACAATTATATGCAAAACAATCCAAATGTTTCTTTGGAGTACAAGAGGTGGAATATCTGGGTCATATTGTATCTCACGAGGGTGTTAAGGGAGACCCTAACAAAATTAAAGCCATTAAGGAATGGAAAGTCCCCACAACCATAAAGAAATTGTGAGGATTTCTCAAGTTAACAGGGTATTATCACAAGTTTGTTAAGAATTATGGGAGAATAGTAGCACCTCTAACAACATTATTGAAGAAAGATTCATTTTCATGGACTCCTGAAGCAAATAAGGCCTTTGAATATCTTAAAGAGGCAATGTGCGTAGCACCAGTGTTAGCTACGCCAGACTTCACAATCTTTTTTATTGTGGAATGTGATGCCTCAGGAAATGGAATTGGTGTTGTTTTAATGTAGGAAGGAAGACCCATTACTTTTGAAAGTCATCCAATCAAAGGAAAGTATTTACAAAAAACCTATTTATGAGAAGGAAATGTTAGCAATACTACATGCACTAAAGAAATGGTGAACTTACCTAATGGGAAGACACTTCAAGGTAAAAACTAATCATGATAGTCTTAAACACTTTTTTGAACAAAGACTATCTTCAGAAGAGTTGCAAAAATGGGTCACAAAGATTTTGGGTTATGACTTTGAAATAATTTACAAAAAATGGAAGCTCAATGTTGTTGCAGATGCACTCTCAAGAAAGAATGAAGAGGTGGAAGCATTGTTTTGTGCCATTTCTATGATCCAACTAGAATGGGTAACTGAAGAAAGATATGAATGGAAGGAGGACAAAGAAGTATGGACACTCATTCAAAAGTTGCAACAAGTTCCTAGTACATATGATACATTTAGTTGGAAAAATGATTCTATATGGTACAAGATTGCTTATATCTTTGTAAGAATTCCCAACTAAAACAAAAGATTCTTTTGGAATTGCACAATTCTCCTTTAGGAGGACACTCAAGATTTAAAAAAAATTACCACAGGGTGAAGAAAGAATTTTTTTGGGATGGCCTTAAATCTAATATTCAAAAGTTTGTGGCAGAATGTTTGGTTTTCCAGCAGAATAAATTGAGACAATTAACACCCCGGGACTTCTACAACCCTTATCCATTCCAAGTCAACATTGGGAGGAGATTTCAATGGATTTTATCATAGGTTTACCTAAGTCCGAGGGAAAGAATGTCATCATGGTGGTAGTTGATAGACTTACCAAGTATGCACACTTTTGTGCATTATCTCATCCATTTAAAGAAAGTACAGTTGTTACTACATTTATGTACACAATTCAAAAGCTACATGGAAACCCAAGGGTTATTGTGAGCGACAGAGATCCTAGTTTTACAGGAAATTTTTGGATACAGTTATTTTCTTGTTTGGGTACTCAATTAGCTCATAGCTCATCTTAACATCCTCAATCTGATGGTAAAAATGAGATAGTAAATAAATGTTTGGAAGGATATCTTTGTTTTTTTGTATATGATAAAAAAACACAATGGGTCAAGTGGTTACCTCTCGCTGAATGGTGGTATAACACTTCCTTCCATACTGCAGCAAAAATGACCCCATTTATGGAACTTTATGGATATCATCCACCATCCATCACGTCATCTTTAAGAGAAAATTCGAAGGTTCAAGAAGTGGAAGATCACATCGAGCATCAACAAGAAGTTCTCCAACTCTTAAAGGATAACCTGAATTTGGCACAAAATCGAATGAAACAATAGGTAGATCAACATCGCAGTGAGAGAAGTTTTGATGTAGGAGACTGGGTATTTTTATGGCTACAACCATACAAAAAAATGTACCTCAAGCAAGCTAATAAGGATAATAAATTATTTCCAAAGTACTATGGTCCTTACAAGGTGTTGCAAAAGATTGGTACTATGGCATACAAATTGGAGCTTTCTGCTTCTTCACGAGTGCATCCAGTTTTCCATGTTTCATGCTTAAAGAAGGTTATAGGTGAAAATCTTCCAGTTCAAACAATATTTCCAGAACTTGATGAGGAAGGAAAAATCATATTGGAACCTGAAGCGGTCATGGAAACAAGAACTCGACAGCTACGAAATCGATCAATTTCGGAGTATCTCATCAAGTGGAAGAACTTACCCACTGAAGATTCTACATGGGAGGATGAGAATTTTATACAGAAGCACCCAGAGCTACTCAAGAGTTGAGGACAACACTTTTTTGAAGGAGAGGGGCATGTTAGGTCCCTATATTACTAGTATAGTCCCTTATTGTTGTTAGTGTAACCCCCATATTGTTATTATTATGCCCTTAAATTATTATTGTTAGGTTGGCTAGGATTACATTGTGGCCCCATGGAATCCTATATATAGAAAGGAGGTTTTGTAATTTGTATCATCCAAGAATTTTTCATTCATGTAATTTATTGGAGGTTTCCCCCTAGAAGTGGCTTATTTCTAAGGCATTGATATCTCTTTTCTTCTATTTTTGGAGCTAGCCTCACAACAGAATATCCTCTAAAAAGGACAGGATTATGCACACGATAAACACCATTCAATTGCATGACAAGCAGTAAGGATTCTAAACAAACATGAAGGTGAAGGATGCGATGGGAAAGGGCATCGAATAATAAACCTATCACTGCATCATATTCGGCCTGGTTATTGGTGGCAGAACCAATGCATATGCTATTATAGAGGACAAGTGAATGCAAGGGGGTAAAAATGGCCTAGGCTATCGAGGCTAGATTTCGGGAGTAACGACTTGCACCATCAGCATAACTGATATATGGTGTGGATGCGGGGGGGGGGGTCCATCTAGAAGGTGCCACAAGACAACAAGTAAGAGAATGATGAATAATGCTGGCAAGCTGAATGCAAGGCAGAAATCAAACAAGCACTTTTAGAGGCAGTGCTATGGGTAGAAATTCTACCCCCCGCACACTGAAAGGTGGATGGTGTGGGGGAACTACCTTGGGGGTAGTTTGTGCTTAGGTTGCGAAAGTCACCATAGACATAGATGATGCCATTTTTATTATAGTGGGGAAAAATAAATTTAGGGGTGGAAAAGGCTTCCATGATGTCATCATCATAATAGAATATGGGGTGACTAGTGGAAGGATAACGACATGACGTGGCAAAGATACATGAATCATCATCACGAGAAGAAAGGTTCACATGCACATCATCGGGGGGAGGGGGGGTCGGTGACGGAAGAAAAAGTAGATGAAGGATCCACTGATGTTGAGCCCAAGGTGATCATTGAAGGGGGGTTAGATGAAACAGAAGGAGAAGCCCTGGAGGGGTCTTCCACCATGGATGTCATGGATGATGACAGGTAGAGGATGGTGGTTGAAGGCTTCGTCATCTCAACTTCCGGAGGGGGAATTTCAATGGGAGTGACTGGGTCCTCTAGCTTTCCCGAAGCATAACACGCAAGTAAAGGAGATGAAGACTCATGGTGGTCAGTCTCGTACTGGAAGACTACTTCAAAGGAGGTGCAGTAGTCTTTGAGGCGGGGACAAAGGTGGGTATAATGGCCATGGAGATCAGAAAAATCATAGGGGTGGTTGGTGTGCAAAGTCCTGGGTTTCTTGGATGTAGTCGGTAAAGTAATAGGGGCTTCAAGGACCTTAGACTCAGGAAAAATGACATTGACCATGGGCTTGATATGAGGCAATTTAGGACACTTATGGGTGGCATGACAGACAACATCACACAAAGCACACGAAGCGGTATGCTTTGGAGGCTAAGGAGGAGCAAGTGTTGTCTGCACAGGCTTGTCCTTAGGTGCCTTCTTGCGAGCATTTCCCCCCTCACCTGAGACTTTCACAATAGGAGTGGGTTCCTTTTGAGGTGGCTGAGGTACAAAAGCAAAGGGAGGGGTCATGGCAACCAGTGGGACCGGGGTCAAAGCTATATAAGGTTTGGGCTGACCAGGTGGGATAGTGGCTGAGGGATCAATGTACTAGAATGGAATCCCTAGGTTCATGTTACGAAGAGACAAGGTAGCCATAAAAGGTATCGAAAATACTCTAGGAGGGGGAGAAAGAAACAGTATCTGACTGGAGGGGTAATGGCTGGGCGGCATAGCTCTGAGATGGTTAAGGCTAGTGGGAACCACTCTAGGAGGGTAGATAGGATCATGGTCAGTAGTTGTAGATGAGGGGCCTTAAGGATATGGTACTAAAGGATGAGTCAAAGTACTAGGAGTAGGTTGCGGAGGGCGAGGCTTCTGGCTAGTCAAACTGGTCCATTTGAGGTTGGACCGAGACGATTGCATCATGCAAACATTCGATGATCTAGGATCAGAGATGAGAGGGGGGAGACTAGGGAATGAATCAAGCAAAGAGGAATATTTATAGACTCCAGGTGAGACACTGGTCAGAGGTTCGACTACCTGTTTATTGGCCACCAAAGGGATTATGGACTCTGGAGAGGTCTAAGACTTTTTGTTGTGAGGAAATCACATCTTATAGTGAATTGTAGATGGGACAATAGACATCGCATAAGTGTAGCTACAAACCAATAGAATGTTGTAGTCCAATGGGGCATCAATGACTTCAACATCAACACAAACAGTCTTGCCTGCAAGAGTAATAAGACAATTGTGGAACATGCGAAGGGGTTGGGAAGAGTGGCCATCCATCGCACGAAGGGTGATAGTGGAAGGGGATAAATTAGGAGATCCGAGTTGCTTCCAAATAAAAGCATACATCACACAGGTGGATGCCCCCGTCAATCGTACAATGGGAGACCTTGGCATTCTAGAGCTTGATAGGGATTTGGAAGGCAATGAATGCAGGAAGGGAGGGATGTTCTGACTTATTAATGTCAAAGAAAATAAAATGATCATATTAAGGATCCATATTACCCATAACAGTTAGTAAATCTTTTCATTGTGAAAGGAACGACTGGAGGACTTCCAGCGTTGACATGGTGACAAGAGATTCCGCCAAGTCATCTACTATATTGTAGGAGTGGGTAGCTTTACCAGAAGCAGTGTTTCAGCATAATGGTCCCTTGGGGATCTTGGTATGAACCTCTGCCTTAGGCAGAGGGATATGTAAAGGACCATTGGGTGTCGAAAGAGGCTCTGTAGAACCTGAAGAAGGAAGGTCAGTGGTAGATGTAGCGGGGGTCTTGGTGTACTAATGGGATTGAGTCTGAAGGTTGAGGTCAGTGGTATTGGGTTGGTCAAATTTCATCATGAGGATTTGGTAATCATAGGTGCCAGATGAAGGTGGTTGAGTTTCTGCCTGACTTTCAGGGCGTTGGGCAGCCACATATTCTTGCTGGGAGAAGGATTGGTAAACACATCCAGCTGGATAGGGGCACCATTAGGAGGAATCAAAGAGGAGGCTTGTTGTCCTCAAGATGCTACTTGAGCTTCCCAAATCTAACGAATCTGAGGTAAAAGAGGAATATCATGGGTAAGTGACCATAGACACCACAACAAGAACAAGGCTTATTCGTGCGAATATGATTTTCCTACTTGGGCTAAGTGCCCTGATGCTAGGTTTCAGTGTTAAATGTATTCCCTAGGGATTGTTTACTATATTACCTGGGGAAAATTAGTTTTTGTTGCCTTTCCTATTTTTTTTGGAAGTGGGAGGATTAGTCATGCTCTTCTATGCATACACATGACCCTGAGGGGGGGTGGTTGTTGTCATGGAGCTTGAGAAAGCAAGGGAGGATGAGGTGCTAACACTGAAGGAGCTGGAGCACTAGGCCACGGATACGAAAAATAAGGAGGTTGGGCAATGTTGGGGTAAACGGGTTGGGCAAAAGGAGGAGGCATGCCGTATCCTAGATACATGCTTCCGAGAGGGGGTAAGGTGCTAGAGGAGTTAGCCCCTCCCTCAGGAAGCCATAACCCATGGGAGGATGAGTGTACAGATTTGAAAGGGATCCAATGATACCGTCAGTGGCATGGGATTCCCTCGGTGCATTGGCACCACCAAGTCTAGGGAGATAAGGTAAGATGGTATAAACATAACCATATTGAGAGTAGATCAGGTCATGTTTCAACGCAATTTGGAGGGAAGCTTCCATGGTCTGAGGGAAGTGAGATTCAACATATTTTCCAATAACATGAAAAAAGGATATGAGAAACTATTCCATGTAGACACAGTATTCGAAATTAGGTGTTCAACATAGGCCCTTTCTTCTCTGCCATTCTTGAAAATTTTCAGATAGGCGAGTAGAAGAAGTTTGACAGAAATAGGTCAAGAGTTTGGTACCTGTGTCATAGCAAAGGGGAAGCTAGAAGTAAGACAGAAAAGCCTTGTCAAGGGTCACAAAATTAGTATGAGAGGAGGAGGCCTAGTCGACATACCACTTGGAATATTCTCTAGTAAGCGTACATTGGAATAACCGAAGATGAACAGAGTCATGGAGTTAGACGAATACCACATGTGGAAATAACGAACATGGTTGGTAGGATTCTCTCCAAAAATTCCTTCAAACTTGGGGATGTAGGAAGGGAGCTTGGCTGGAATAATAGGTTAGCCAGTATCATGGTGTATGGGGTCATTAATCAACTGACTAAAATCGGGAAGGCTTAGGTCTACCATATAAGGAAGAAAGGGAGCATCTGGGATAGTTCCTATTGCGGCACCACTAGTAACATTCCTAACATTAGGCCGAGGCTACCGCTAGCATTAGGCCCTGAACCAGACATGGTTAAGGTAAAAGGTGGAGGATATTCGAGGATAGAACCATAAGGGGAACCCAATGAACCAGAAGCAGCGCCAGAATGGGGACTTGGTGGAGGATAGACTTGAACCCTACACAGAGGAGTAAGTCTTCCTAACGGAAAATTAGGATGAAGGCCTTGGAGTCTCCGGGATAAACGCCTTGGAGGTGCAATGATTGAAAAGAGACACACAACAAAAAAAGGAAGAGAGGTAAACAAGGGTAGGGAGGTGCAGGATCAATTAGTTACAAGGTTTAGGAAGAGAGGTAAATAAAGGCAAGGAGGTGCAGGATCAGTTGATTACAATGTTTAAGTCTTGGTATGGCGGTGTAAACTAGGCGCTCTTCACTTAGGGTGTGTGTATGTGATAAGTGTGTTAATTTTAATTAAGCCCAGACATGTGTAGAGAAAAAAGAAAAAATATGTTGTATAACTGTAAATAAATCTGAAAATTACAGTAAAGGAAAACTGAATGCAATAGTAAAATAAACAAGTAAATTTACATCAATTTAAACCCAAGGAGGAGGGCTTCCCAAAAGCTAGTCTATGGGTGGGCGAAATCTAGTCAAAACACAAAAAATGGCCAATAGATATAAATTCGGGAGGGACAGGGATCTAAAGGTTAGATCTGCTAGAAAGGGGGGTAGAAAACAACAAAAAACCAAAGGGAAAAATGTTGCAAAAAAGGTAGCGAAAGATTACAACATGAAGGGAAATGGAGGGGACCTTAAAAGAGGACCCAAAAAAACTGAAAGGGGACCTTAAAAGAGGACCCAAAAAAATTGAACAGAGGTGTTTTGGATGGATGAATAACCAATCTGAAATGGATTTGAAAGTGCAAGTTCAGATCTAAAAAATGGCTAAAAATATTGATATCTCAGAAGACCTGCTTCAGCGAAACTCCTCCTAAAAAGGTGGAAGTGTACTAAATCCCTAATGGGCTTGGTTCCTACTCTGATGAGTAAAAATAAGCAAGTACAGGTCCAAGACAGGTGAATAGGGAGGTCAAACAACCTTGAACAGTGGCCCAGACAAACAAAGAAAAATCACAGAAAAATCCCACAAAAAGTTCAGGCCGCAGTTTCTGACCTGTTTTCCAGTGAGGTCACAGTTTTTAGGCTTTTTTCCACTACTTGAGAGCTGAGGTCACATTTTTTCACTCAAAATGTCTGACCTAAACTTCCAGCTATTTCGGGAGTAGATTTCAGAAAAACGTGTTGTCTCTACTATGGCTAATACCTGTTACTTATGCAATATGCCGATAAACACATAGAATTTAGAATTTTTACTATTTTAGGGTTTTAAAGGTTCAAAACAACATCAAGAAATTAAAATAAGAAGCTGAAAAAAAACCCTAGGGGTTGAAGTAGTTGGTCATGCAATGATCTGGAAAATGATGGAGGTCGTGATTATAAACCCTTGTGGAGTCACCAGTTGTTAGTGTGAATTCTAATCACAAGCATACGAAAAAAGCTCACTTTAGTTTGCATAATAACCAACCCTGACATAAAATATGGCTGTAAATTCCTTTAGATCTGCAGTTAGTGATCAAAATAAATTCTACCAAAAGGTAGTGAATGAATGGAAAAATTGTTGGGTGTGGAGCCTGATTATCTTGTTTACTTTGTATCACAGCATTGGACCCCTGTACGTTAAATAGGGCGGCAACACTGCTCGTAAATTAATCGCTACCATGGGGGGGTCCAGGGGGGGTGGCAGCGGCTTTATGGAGCCCCCCCTGGCGGGGGGTTTCGGGGGTAGTGCCCCCGAAGCTAAAAATAGATGTAAATTTGCCTTGTAAAAGTATAGTAATTTCTAGTCAATCTAGGTCGTTCATTAGGCAAATGATCTGAGGGTAGAAGTTATGTTTAGTTTAGGGTTTTTTGACCTAGAAGGAAACCCCACGCTTTTATGAGGGTATTTTATTGCGGCTGTGTATTTTATGTGTATTCTCAAAGTGATAAATAGAGAGGGAGACTGTGAGAGAGAATAGAGGATATTACAGCAGATCTGCTGTAGCTTTTGTCTCTTCATTTTGCTATATAATATAAAGGAAGGACTGGATGTTCGGGGTGGACGTAGCCCAAACTGGGTGAACCACGTATATCTGTGTCTCTCTGGTTTTATGTGTTTTATGTGCTTGTATTTTCCACATATTTTATGTGTTGCATTGCTCTGTAATATATAATTTTCTAACAACTGGTATCAAAGCTGAAGGTATATTTGGCTGATAAACTCGCAGGAAAGAAGGGTTCCTAGTTCGAGTGGGAGCAATGGAATAAGATGGTAAGTTTAAGGTCGAGAAATTTAACAGCCAAAACTTCCCGTTGTGGAAGATGAAGATAGAAGATTATCTGAATCAGAAAGATCTGTACCTACCATTTAGCGAAAAAACAAAGAAGCCGGTGGCCATGACAGACGCGGAATGGAACATTCTCGATAGAAACGCACTCGAAACAGTACAGTTGTGCCTTGCGGTGTCAGTCGCCTTCAGTATTTCGAAGGAAACAACAACAAAGGGTTTGATGTAGACGTTGGCGAAGCTATATAAAAAACCCTTGGTCTCAAACAAGGTATTTCTTATGCAACGACTATTTAATATGAAGATGTCAGAAGGTGGATTTTTTGCAGACCATTTAATGATTTTAATACAGTTACCAGTTAGTTAAGTTCTGTAGGGGTAAACTTTGATGATGAAGTTAGAGCTCTGTTATTCTTGTGCTCATTTCCAGAGAGTTGGAATGGTTTAGTAATGGCCATTAGTAACTCTATCTCTGGATCTAGTACTTTAAAGTTTGATGATGTTTTCGGTGCTATCCTTAGCGAGGAAATGCAACGAAAAAGCTCTGGTGAGACATCGGGTAATTCTTTGAGTGCAGAGTCTAGGGAAAGAAGAATGGAAAGAGGAAAGAGCTCAAGATATCATAGTAAATCAAGGAAAGGTAGATCCAAGTCCAGATCAGGGATAGTGTGCTGGAAATGCAGAAAGAAAGGACACCTAAAGAAAGACTGCAGATCTCAGAAGGGAAAAGAAGGAGACACACAGCAAGAAAACAATGATGGAGAAAATGTGACAGGTGATATGTTACAATATGCTTTGATTCTTTATTTAAAAAATGTTACTGATTCTTGGGTTGTAGATTCAGGGGCTTCATTCCATGCCACACCTGATAAGAAATATTTTCATGACTACGTTCAAGGAGATTTTGGACAAGTTTGTTTAGGTGATGATAAACCCTATAAAATTGCTGGAATGAGTAAGGTTCTTGTAAAGCAGCAGAATGGAAACCAATGGATATTAAAGGAGGTAAGGCATGTTCCATATCTAAAGAAAAATTTGATTTCAACAGGGTAGTTAGGCGGTGAAGGTTGTGTTACAACTTTCACAGATAAAGCTTGGAAGGTCACCAAAGGAGCCCTAGTAATAGAAAAATGCGAAAAAGTTGGTACATTGTATTTATGAAATGGTATTTCTAACTCTGTTAATACTTTAACTTTAAAAGGAGCAGATGCAACATTATGGCCTCATAGGCTCGGACACGTGAGTGAGAAGGGGATGAAGATTCTTCACTCAAGAAATTTGTTGCGTTTGAAGAATTTTGATTTGGATTTCTGTGAGAATTGCATTTATGGAAAATAGAAGAGAGTCAGATTTCTCAGAGTTGGGAAAGAAAAGAAGAGCGAAAAATTATAGCTTGTGCATATAGATGTATGGGGACCTGCTTAGGTATCATCTCTCGGTGGTTCGCATTATTATGTTACTTTTATTGATGATGCAACTAGAAAAACCTAGGTTTATTGTATTCAAAAGAAATCTGATGTATTTGATACTTTCAAGAAACGGAAAGCTTTGGTTGAGATTGAGATAGGAAAGAAGTTGAAGTGTCTCAGATCAGAAAATGGAGGTGAATATTTCAACAAAGATTTTGATAGGTACTATTCAGAGCATGGAATTCGTAGAGAGAAGACAGTTCCAAGAACACCACAAGAAAATGGTGTGTCAAAAAGGATGAACAGAACAATAAATAGTTGCAAGGTGCATGAGATTGAATGCGGGATTGCCTTTATAATTTCGTGCAGATGCTGTAGATACTGATGTTTATCTAATAAACAGAGGGCCTTCAAGTTTCTTGGATGGTGGTATTCCAGAGGAAGCACGGACAAGTAAAAAGGTAAACTACTCTTTTTTAAAGCCTTTTGGTTGTGAGGCCTTTGTCCATATTAATAAAGAAAATAGAACAAAGCTTGAGACAAAATCAAAGAAATGTACCTTTATTGGATATGGTGTTAATGATTCTGGTGATCACTTATATGATTATGAAAATCACAAAATCATTAGGAGCAGAGATGTAATATTCAATGAAAATTTCTTGTATAAGAATCAGTTGCAGGAAAAGAAACAGGAAAAAGAAAGCAAGGAATACACAGTTCTTGATAAGATAACTGAAAAAGTAAAGGTTCCTAAAAATAATAATAATCAACAACCACAGCAACAACAACCACCAAAACAGCAACAGGCACCTCAAACACCTGAAAGTGGTGTTAGAAGATCTACTAGGATAAGTAGACCCCCTGAACGATACTCTCCTTCATTATATTATTTATTGCTGACTAATTCTGGTGAACCTGAATGTTATGAAGAAGTGATGCAGGTTGAAAGTAGGAAGAATTGGGAGCTATCTATGTTGAAAATGTAGCAAGATGATGGAGCTTAGTGAAATGAAGTCGCCTTCACTAAGTGGGCTCGCAGGCAAATTCTGGCGCAAAGTCTATTTTTAGACATATGGAGCATGGTCCGGGGATTCCAGTATGAGATTCTTGGAGCATTGGTCATGTTGGTAAAAATAGATGGGACTATATTTTTGTGACCTATAGGTCGAAGAGGTCGAAGTCTATTTTTAGACTGCCTCTCCTAAAAATAGGGAAGTCAAATATTATTTACCCTTAATAATATTTAGACTATAAACTTCAGTTTACTCTCTTGGAGCACTTCAGTTTGAGCCTTGGAAGTGGCTCATGCATCTGACAGGGGAATTACGCTATTCCCAAGGGTTTGATGGCATCATGCATGGTTGACTTCAGTTAGGACTTCAGTGGCAGAAGTTTGGTGGAGTTAATGAGACAGCTAGTGGAGTTGTGTTCTGTTTATTTTAGTTGAACTAGTTGAGATTAGTTTAACTAGCTAATAAATTAGTTATGAGTGGATTGAATTAAATATTAATTAGTAACTCATTATTCAACTCAAGAACACATCAGTTCACTACAGTGCATGATCAGTTCGGTGGAGACCAGTGAAAGAGGTAGATGAAAGGGTGGAGTTAGCTATCAGTGGCGACATCAGTTGTGCATGAGATTTGCACCACACTTGGAGGAATTTCCCATGATGATTGCACTGTCAAGCCAAGGAGATTCTAACCTTGGATCTCTATATAGACAGGCCATGATTGTGCAATAGAGGCAAGGCAATTGGCGGTGAGTTTTGAACCAGTAACCTGTTCAAAACCAAGCTAGTTTGTGTGTAACTTCATGAGAAAGTACTGAGTACTTGTGAGGAGTATTGTACTGAGTTTTTTACATGATTTCTCCATTATAATATACACAATAGCTACGGGGTTTTCAGCTATAAGATTTCCCCATACATACTGTGTTAATGTGTATGATGATTTGATGTGTTATCGCTTGATTTTATTTCCGCATGTTTGATGATCTGAGTGGAAGAGATTATGTGTTGCATATAAATTCGAATTGTATGTGATTAGGATAGTCTCGATGAATAATTAATCATTATTCATCAAATTTCTACATGGTATCAGAGCTATTGAAGCATAGATTGATCATCACAGTGATTACAAACTTATTTCGGTAGATAGAGTCTGCATGCGGGCCAGGTAGCCTCCAGATTCATCTTTCTTCGGAAAGTGAAAGGTACGGTAAATGCCCCTTGCAGTCAATCTCTGTGCTAGAAATAATTTGTTCTCACAGATCTAGAGCGGTTGAGCCTTGAGGTGGAATTCAAAATTTTGCAGCAGTTTAGTTTTCTTGGTGCCGGTGTTGAAAATGTCTTTCAACGGTTTCCGACTCGAATATGCTCTTAAAGGCAGTTCAAATTATGTTGCATGGAAGGATCGCATGGAGGTAGTATTAGAAGATAATGGTCTGAAGGAGTTCGTAGATACGGATGTCCAAAATCCCACTGATCCTGCTGAAGTCGAAGCATGGCAAAAGAAGATGGCGAAATGTCGAAGGATCCTGTTGGAGGGTGTCAAGGATCATATTGTATCCAACCTGCATGGAAAGGCTTCTCCATATTTAATGTGGAAAGCTTTGACGGATCTATTCCAGAGTAAGAGCGACCAAAGGAAGCTGGCGCTCAAAGATAAGCTCGGGAACATCAAGATGGAGAAGGGCGACAGTATCGCCAAATACCTCACGAAGTTCACTCAATGCAGAGATGAGCTGGGAAGTGTGGGGGTTACTGGCGAAGACGAGGACATGGTTGACCTGGCTCTCCTTGGTCTTCCGAAGGCTTGGCACTCATATCAAGATAGTGTCAATGGTCGGGAGAAGCTGCCGGGATGGGAGCGCCTTTGGGCGGATCTCATGCAGGAGGAGATAAGGAGGACTACACGAGATGGATCTTCATCAAAGGGAGCTGATGAAGAAAACTGCGCTTTGGTGTCCAAAGCTAAGAAAGGGAAGGGTAAGAAAACCTCTCATTCTGGAGCTAAGGGCAAGAAGCAGGATATGGCGAAAGTGAAGTGTTTTCACTACCATGATCACGGACATTATGCTACCAATTGTCCAAAGAAGAAGAAGAACAAGCAAGCGGGAAGATTTGCAGATGGAGAAGCTTTGGCTTCACAGTTCGAGCTTGACTTTTCACTGATCGCATGCTTGGTTTCAAGTGTGTTGGGATCGGTATGGTTCTTGGACAGCGATGCGTCATTTCATATGACGGGAGATCGAGAGTTGTTCTCAGATCTGGAGGACAAAGATTTGGGTGTGCACATCGAGATGGGAGATGATGGTAGATACAGTGCGACTGGTATCGGTACCATATCCTTTCAGAGGGAGTCTGGTAAACCCTTTGTATTGAGGGATGTCATGCATGTACCTGGATTGAAGAAGAAATTGATCTCTATGGCGATGTTGGAGGATAAGGGGTATGATGTGGTCTTCAGCGAAGGAAAAGCCTTCCTGCGCAGTAAGACTACTGGAGAGACCCGAAAGATAGGGGTTCAAACCAAGAACCTTTATCAGTTGCAGGTAGATGGCTACGCAGCTATGGCATGTAAGGTGGGAGAAGTGGTGAGCCGGGATGATGAGGGCAAACTGTGGCACAGGAGATTGGGCCACCTTCACCATGGAGCTTTAAAGATTCTGCAGTAGATTTCTACTGGGCTTCCTAAGGGCACCCTTGCACAGTCAGATCAGTGCAAGGGGTGTACTTTAGGGAAGTATGTGAAAGCCACCTTTCAAGAGAAGGATAATCGCGCCACGACGATCCTTGAGAGAGTTCACACAGACGTGTGTGGTACTTTCTTAGTTGCTTCAACAGTAAAGCACAAGTATTATGTGATATTTGTTGATGATTTCTCTCGAAAGTGCTGGATCTTCTTCATGTAGAAGAAGAGCGATACATTCACGAAGTTCTGTGAGTTTAAAGCACTGGTCGAGAAGGAGTCGGGGAAGAAGGTGATTGCTCTAAGGAGTGATAACGGTGGTGAATTCATCTCGGCTGAATTCAAGGAGTTCTGCAGCGCAGAAGGGATTCGGAGAGAGGTCATCGCACCCCATAACCCACAGCAGAACGGGGTGGCTGAGCGGAAGAACAGAATGATCGTGGGTGCTGCACGGGCGATGTTGCATGATCAGGGCCTACCCCTTCACTTGTGGGCTGAGGCATGCAATACAGCAGTGTATGTGCAGAACCGGTGTCCTCACAAGGTTCTTGGCATGAGTACACCAGAGGAGGCTTATTCTGGCAAGAGGCCTGATATTTCCCATTTGCGGATTTTCGGATCTCCTGTCTACATGCATGTGAAGAAGGATGCAAGAAGGAAGCTGGATCCAACTGCTGAAGTTGGAATATTTGTGGGGTACACTGATACACCTCACAACTATCGGGTGTATGTGCCAGACAGTCGCAAGACTGTTGTGCGGCGGGATATAAAATTCCAGGAGGAGAAAGCCATGCAGTGTTCGCTTGAGAGGGAGCTACACTTGCATGCAGATGAGGAGCTGTTAGTTCCTAAGGAGGAGCTTCCAGATGTGGATCAGCCACAAGAGGAGGTTCAGGAGGTGGAAGAAACCACCCATGCAGCGCCAACCATTAGAGGGCGCATGTGCACTACAGAAGCTGAGCGACTGGCTCGGGATGCAGAGAAGGTCGTAGGACCACCTACAGCACAGCGCAGACAGAGACAGTCACCGGATCAGTACACTGGATACATGGCTCTTGTGAGTCAATGTGTTGTGATGGAGCCATCCTCCTTTGAGGAATCTGTGGAGGAACCCACATGGGTTGATTCCATGATCGAAGAATATGATTCGATCGTCAGGAACAGTGCATGGGAGATTGTCCCAAGACCGGTGGGAAAATCAGTGGTGGGTTCGCGATGGATCTACAAGGTGAAGCAGGCAGCTGACGGGAGTGTGGAGAAGTAAAAGGCGAGATTTGTCGCCCGTGGCTTTTCACAGATCGAGGGGATTGACTATGAGGAGACCTTTGCACCTGTCGCAAGGTACTCTTCCATACGGACGATCCTTGCTCTCGCAGCGCAGATGGGGTGGCACATTCATCAGATGGATGTGAAGACTGCGTTCCTCAATGGAGTTATTGAGGAGGAGGTGTACATAGAGCAGCCTGAAGGTTTTGAGATCTTCAGCAGTGAGTCGCATGTGTGCCGACTCAAGAGAGCATTGTACGGGTTGAAGCAAGCACCTCGTGCTTGGTACACTCGGATAGACAGCTACTTCACCGGGCTTGGATTCTCCAAGAGTGAGGCGGATCCAAACCTGTACCATATTGTGGTGGAGGGGAAGCTGTTGATCATCGTACTGTATGTAGATGATATGATTTTGACTGGCGATGAGCAGTTGATACTTTCATGCAAGGAGGATCTTGCACGAGAGTTTGAGATGAAGGACTTGGGCATCCTTCATTATTTCCTGGGATTGGAGATTTGGCAGCATAGCGGAGGACTGTTTGTTTCTCAAGGCAAGTATGCCCGAGAGATTATGGAGAGGTTCAACATGCAAGGATGCAAGCCTGTTTACACTCCTCTTCCTGGTGGTTGGAGGAAGGATGATGCTACTTCACCGGAGGTAGTGGATGCCACTGTCTATCGACAGTTGGTGGGGTCGCTTATGTATCTGGTCAATACACGACCTGATATATGCTATGCAGTTAACCAGCTTTCGCAAGCTATGGTTAAGCCTACCAAGCTATTTTGGAAGGCAGGTAATCATGTATTGTGCTATATTAGAGGCACATCGGGATATGGTCTATGGTACAGACAGGAGGATGGAGCGAAGCTTTCTGGCTTCACTGATGTAGATTGGGCAGGGAGTCCAACGGATCGGAAGAGCACATCTAGAGGAGTTTTCAGCATTGGGTCGACAGCAGTTTCCTGGTATAGCAGGAAGCAGAGATCCATGGCACTCAGTTCAGCAGAGGCCGGGTACATGGCAGCTAGCTTGGCTGCATGTGAGGCTATTTGGATGAGGAAGATCCTCGCAGGATTGTTCAGGTTGCATTTGCAGCCTACAGTGATCTACTGTGATAACCAGAGTTGCATTAAACTCTCGGCTAATCCAGTATTTCATGATAGGTCCAAAAACATTGACATCAGGTACCATCATATCAGAGATTGTGTTCAGCGGAGAATCATGATGCTTTCATATGTTCCCACGGAGGATCAGGATGCCGACATCCTGACGAAGGCGCTCACCAGGAGCAAGTTCGAATTCCACAGAGGCAGGATAGGGGTTGCAGATAATCCATATCTTGCTGAGAGGGAGTGTTGAAAATGCAGCAAGATGATGGAGCTTAGTGAAATGAAGTCGCCTTCACTAAGTGGGCCCGCAGGCAAATTCTGGCGCAAAGTCTATTTTAGACTATGTCTATTTTTAGACATATGGAGCATGGTTCGGGGATTCCAGTTTGAGATTCTTGGAGCATTGGTCATGTTGGTAAAAATATATGAGACTCTATTTTTTAGGTCGAAGAGGTCGAAGTCTATTTTTAGACTGCCTCTCCTAAAAATGGGGAAGTCAAATATTATTTACCCTTAATAATATTTGGACTATAAACAACAGTTTACTCTCTTGGAGCACTTCAGTTCGAGCCTTGGAAGTGGCTCATGCATATGACAGAGGAATTACGCTATTCCCAAGGGTTTGATGGCATCATGCATGGTTGACTTCAGTTAGGACTTCAGTGGCAGAAGTTTGGTGGAGTTAATGAGACAGCTAGTGGAGTTGTGTTCTGTTTATTTTAGTTGAGCTGGTTGAGATTAGTTTAACTAGCTAATCAATTAGTTATGAGTGGAGTGAATTAAATATTATTTAATTCATTAATTAGTAACTCATTATTCAACTCAAGAACACATCAGTTCACTACAGTGCATGATCAGTTCAGTGGAGACCAGCGAAAGAGGTAGATGAAAGGGTGGAGTTAGCTATCAGTGGCGACATCAGTTGTGCATGAGATTTGCACCACACTTGGAGGAATTTCCCATGATGATTGTGCTGTCAAGCCAAGGAGATTCGAACCTTGGATCTCTATATAGACAGGCCATGATTGCGCAATAGAGGCAAGGCAATTGGCAGTGAGTTTTGAACCAGTAACCTGTTCAAAACTGAGCTAGATTGTGGGTAACTGTATGAGAAAGTACTGAGTACTTGTGAGGAGTATTATACTGAGTTTGTTACTTGATTTCTCCATTATAATATACACAATAGCTGTGGGGTTTTCAGCTATAAGCTTTCCCCATACATACTGTGTTAATGTGTATGATGATTTGATGTGTTATCGCTTGATTTTATTTCCGCATGTTTGATGATCTGAGTGGAAGTGATTATGTGTTGCATATAAATTCGAATTGTATGTGATCAGGATAGTCTCGGTGAATAATTAATCATTATTCAGCAAATTTCTACAATCTATGGAAGAAGAGATGGACTCCTTAATGCATAACTAGACTTGGGACTTAGTCAGGTTGCATGCAAGTAAAACTACATTGCAGAATAAATGGGTTTATAGGCTAAAGGAAGAAGATGGAGGAAAACAGAGGTAAAAGGCTAGAATTGTGGTGAAGGGGTTTGCACAGAAGAAAAGCATTGATTTTGATGAAATATTTTCTCCTGTTGTTAAGATGACTTCAATCAAAACTATCTTAAGTCTTGTAGCAGCAGAAGATTTACATCTTGAACAGTTAGACGTAAAGACAACATTTCTCCATGGATATTTGGAGGAAGAGATATACATGCAGCAACCAGAAGGATATGAGGTAAAAGGGAAAGAAAAATTGGTGTGCAGGTTAAAGAACAGCTTGTATGGCTTAAAACAGGCTCCAAGGTAGTGGTATCTAAAATTTGACAAGTTTATGTCTGAACAAGGTTATACTAGATGTCACTCTGATCATTGTGTTTATCTAAAAAGGAAAAATGATGGCAGCTATATTATATTGTTATTGTATGTAGATGAAATGCTTGTTGCAGTGTCTAACATGCAGGAAATAAATGTGCTCAAAATAAAATTGGAAAATTCATTTGCAATGAAGGATTTGGGAGCTGCAAAACAAATCCTTGGTATGAGGATAACTAGAGACAGGAAAAATAAAAAATTAACACTGTCTCAAAATGAGTACATAGAAAAGGTGTTGAAAATATTTAATATGCAGAATGCAAAACCAGTTAGTACACCTTTTGCTAGCCATTTCAAACTTAGTAAGGAGATGTGCCCCAAGACCCATGAAGAAATGGAATATATGTATAAAGTTCCATATGCATCAGTAGTTGGAAGCTTAATGTATGCAATGGTCTGCAGAAGGCCTGATATTGCACATGCAGTGGGATTTGTAAGCAGGTACATGAAAAATCCAGGAAAATAACATTGGATGGTAGTAAAATGGATTCTCAGATATTTGAGAGGTACCACAAATCAAGCATTATGCTTTGGTGGTTCAAACATTGCTCTACAAGGATATGTTGATGCAGATATGGCAGGTGACAGAGATAACAGGAGGAGCACTACAGGATATGTATTTACTGTAGGTGGAACAACTTTTAGTTGGGTTTCAAAAATCCAAAGTGTTGTTACACTTTCAAAAACAGAAGCAGAGTATGTTGCTACTACGTAGGCTAGTAAAGAAATGATTTGGTTACAAAGGTTTATGGATGAATTGGGTAAGAATCATGATATGGGCATGCTATACAGTGATAGCCAAAGTGTCATTCATCTTGCAAAGAACTCAGAATTTCATTCCTAGATTAAACACATACATCTCAAGTACCATTTCATACGGTCAGTATTGGAAGATGGAGAGTTGAAGCTGGAAAAGATACACACTAGCCAGAATCCTGCAGATATGCTAACAAAAGTTGTAACCAGGGAGAAACTAAGAACGTTCTCAATTTCAATTGGTCTTCAAGGATGATGATGAAGATGAGAAACAGCCAGGTCCAAAGAGGAGTCATTGCTAGTCATTGTCCAGCAAATGAAGTAGCGGTGGAGTTGCTACAATCAATCTCCAAGTGGGATATTGTTGGGTGTGGAGCCTGATTATCTTGTTTACTTTGTATCATAGCATTGGACCCCTGTACCTTAAATTGTTGCTTCCCATAAATTAATCGATGTCGTTGGGGGTCCAGGGGGGACGGCAGCGACTTTATGGAGCCCCCCCCTGGCGGGGGGTTTTGGGGGAACTAAAAATAGATGTAAAATTTCCTTGTAAAAGTATAGTAATTTCTAGTCAATCTGGGCCGTTCATTAGGAAAATGATCTGACGGTAGAAGTTATGTTCAGTTTAGGGGTTTTTTCCCTAGAAGGCAACCCCTCGCTTTTATGAGGGTATTGTATTGTGGCTTTGTATTGTATGTGTATTCTCGGAGCGAGAAATAGAGAGGGAGACTATGAGAGAGAACAGAGGATATTATAGCAGATCTGCTGTAGGTTTTGTCTCTTCATTTTGTTGAATAATAGAAAGGAAGGACTGGTTGTTCAGGGTTGACGTAGCCCAAACTAGGTGAACCACATATATCTGTGTCTCTCTGGTTTTATGTGTTTTGTGTGCTTGTATTTTCCGCATATTTTATGTGTTGCATTTCTTTGTAATATATAATTTTCTAACAACTGATATTAGAGCTGAAGGTATATTTGGCTGATAAACTCGTAGGAAATAAGGGTTCCTAGTTTGAGCGGGAGCAATGGCGGAAGATGGTAAGTTTAGGGTCAAGAAATTTAACAACCAAAACTTCCCGCTGTGGAAGATGCAGATGGAAGATTATCTATATCAGAAAGCTCTGTGCCTACCATTGAGTGGAAAAACAAAGAATTCGGCAGCCATGACATATGCGGAATGGAAAATTCTCGATAGAAAGGAACTCGGAACAGTACGGTTGTGCCTTGTGGTGTCAGTCACCTTCAGTATTTAGAAGGAAACAACAACAGAGGGTTTGATGTAGACGTTGGTGAAAATATATGAAAAACCCTCGGCCTCAAACAAGGTATTTCATATGAAACGACTATTTAATATGAAGATGTCAGAAGGTGGATCTGTTGCAGACCATTTAAATTATTTTAATACAGTTACCAGTCAGTTAAGTTCTATAGGGGTAAGCTTTGATGATGAAGTTAGAGCTCTGTTATTCTTTTGCTCATTGCCAGAGAGTTGGAATGGTTTAGTAATGGCAATTAGTAACTCTGTCTTTGGATCTAGTACTTTAAAGTTTGATGATGTTATCGGTGCTATCCTTAGCAAGGAAATGTGATGGAAAAGATCTGGTGAGACATCGGGTAATTCTTTGAGTGCAGAGTCTAGGTAAAGAAGAATGTAAATAGGAAAGAGCTCAGGATATCTCAGTAAATCAAGGAAAGGTAGATCCAAGTCCAGATCAGGGATAGTGTGCTGGAAATGCACAAATAAAGGACACCAAAAGAAAGACTGTAGATCTCAGAAGGGAAAATAAGGAGACACACAGCAAGAAAACAATCATGAAGCAAATGTGACAGATGATGTGTTACAAGATGCTTTGATTCTTTCTTTCGAAAATGTTATTGATTCTTGGGTTGTAGATTCAGGGGCTTCATTCCATGCCACACCTGATAAGAAATATTTTCATGACTATGTTCAAAGATATTTTGGACAAGTTCGTTTGGGTGATGATAAACCCTATAAAATTGTTGGAATGGGTAAGGTTCTTATAAAACAGCAGAACGGAAACCAATGGCTATTAAAGGAGGTAAGGCATGTTCCAGATCTAAAGGAAAATTTGATTTCAATAGGGCAGTTAGGCGGTGAAGGTTGTGTTACAAATTTCACAAATAAAGCTTGGAAGGTCACCAAAGGAGCCCTGGTAATAGCAAAAGGTGAAAAGGTTGGTACATTGTCTTTATGCAATGGTATTTCTAAGCTTGTTAATTCTTTAACTTCCAAAGGAGCAGATGCAACATTATGGCATCATAGGCTCGGACACATGAGTGAGAAGGGGATGAAGATTCTTCACTCAAGAAATTTGTTGCCAGGTTTGAAGAATGTTGATTTGGATTTCTGTGAGAATTTCATTTATGGAAAACAGAAGAGAGTCAGATTTCTCAGAGTTGGGAAAGAAAAGAAGAGTGAAAAATTGGAGCTTGTGCATACAGATGTATTGGGACTAGCTCAGGTATCATCTCTCGGTGGCTCTCGTTATTATGTTACTTTTATTGATGATGCAACTAGAAAAACCTGGATTTATTGTATTCAAAATAAATTTGATGTATTTGATACTTTCAAGAAATGGAAAGCTTTGGTTGAGATTGAGACAGGGAAGAATTTGAAGTGTCTCGGATCAGACAATGGAGGTGAATATTGCAACAAAGAGTTTGATAGGTATTGTTCAGAGAATGGAATTCATAGGGAGAAGACAGTTCCAAGAACACCACAAGCAAATGGTGTGTCAGAAAGGATGAACAGAACAATCATGGAGCGTGCAAGGTGCATGAGATTGCATGCGGGATTGCCTTTACAATTTTGGGCAGATGCTGTAGATACTGTTGTTTATATAATAAACAGAGGGCCTTCAAGTTCCTTGGATGGTGGTATTCCAGAGGAAGCATGGACAAGTATAGAGGTAAACTGCTCTTTTTTAAAGCCTTTTGGTTGTGAGGCCTTTGTCCATATTAATAAAAAAAATAGAACAAAGATTGAGGAAAAATCAAAGAAATGTACCTTTATTGGATATGGTGTTAATGATTTTGGTTATCGCTTATATGATTATGAAAATCACAAAATCATTAGGAGAAGAGATGTAATATTCAATGAAAAGGTCTTGTATAAGAATCAGTTGCAGGAAAAGAAACAGGAAAAAGAAAGCAAGAAATACACAGTTCTTGATAAGATAATTGAAAAAGTAAAGGTGCCTGAAAATAATAATAATCAACAACCACGGCAACAACAACCACCACAACAACAATAGACACCTCAAACACCTGAAAGTGGTGTTAGAAGATCTACCAGGATAAGTAGACCCCCTGAACGATACTCTCCTTCATTATATTATTTATTGCCGACTGATTCTTGTGAACCCGAATGTTATAAAGAAGAAATGCAGGTTGAAAGCAAGAAGAAGTGGGAGCTAGCTATGGAAGAAGAGATGGACTCCTTAATGCATAACCAGACTTGGGGCTTAGTCAGGTTGCCTGCAGGTAAAAATACATTGCAGAATAAATGGGTTTACAGGCTGAAGGAAGAAGATGGATGAAAACATATGTAAAAGGCTAGGCTTGTGGTGAAGGGGTTTGCACATAAGAAAGGTATTGATTTTGATGAAATATTTTCTCCTGTTGTTAATATGACTTCAATAAAAAATATCTTAATTCTTGTAGCAGTGGAATATTTACATCTTGAATAGTTAGATGTAAAGACAAAATTTCTCCATGGATATTTGGAGGAAGAGATATACATGCAGCAACCAGAAGGATATGAGGTAAAAGGGAAAGAAAAATAGGTGTGCAGGTTAAAGAACAACTTGTATGGCTTAAAACAGGCTCCAAGGTAGTGGTATCTAAAATTTGAAAAGTTTATGTCTGAACAAGGTTATACTAGATGTCACTCTGATCATTGTGTTTATCTAAAAAGGAAAAATCATGGCAACGATATTATATTGCTATTGTATGTAGATGACATGCTTGTTGCAGGGTCTAACGTGCAGGAAATAAATGTGCTCAAAAGAAAATTGGCAAATTCATTTGCAATGAAGGATTTGGGAGCTGCAAAACAAATACTTGGTATGAGGATAACTAGAGACAAGAAAAATTGCAAATTAACACTATCTCAGAATGAGTACATAGAAAAGGTGTTGAAAAGATTTAATATGTAGAATGAAAAACTAGTTAGTACACCTTTTGCTAGCCATTTCAAACTTAGTAAGGAGATGTGCCCCAAAGCCCATGAAGAAATGGAATATATGTCTAAATTTCCATATGCATCAGTAGTTGGAAGCTTAATGTATGCAATGGTCTGCACAAGGCCTGATATTTCACATGCAGTGGGAGTTGTAAGCATGTACATGAACAATCCAGGAAAAGAACATTGGATGGAAGTAAAATGGATTCTTAGATATTTGAGAGGTACCACAAATCAAGAATTATGCTTTGGTGGTTCAAACACTGCTCTATAGGGATATGTTGATGCAGATATGGCAAGTGACAGAGATAACATGAGGAGCACTACAGGATATGTATTTATTGTAGGTGGAACAACTATCATTTGGGTTTCAAAAATTCAAAGTGTTGTTGCACTTTCAACAACAGAAGCAGAGTATGTTGCTGCTATAGAGGCTAGTAAAGAAATGATTTGTTTACAAAGGTTTATGGATGAATTGGGTAAGAATCATGATATGGGCACACTATACAGTGATAGCCAAAGTGTCATTCATCATGCAAAGAACTCAGCATTTCATTCCATGACTAAACACATACATCTCAAGTACAATTTCATACGATCAGTATTGGAAGATGGAGAGTTAAAGTTGGAAAAGATATAAAATGGCCAGAATCCAGCAGATATGCTAAAAAAAGTTGTAACCAGGGAGAAATTGAGAATGTGCTCAGTTTCAATTAGTCTTCAAGGATGACGATGAAGATGAGAAACAACCAGGTCCAAAGAGGAGTCATTGTCCAGCAAATGAAGCAACAGTGGAGTTGCTACAATCAATCTCCAAGTGGGAGATTGTTGATGTGGAGCTTGATTATCTTGTTTACTTTGTATCAAAAAATTGGACCCATGTACCTTAAATGGGGCGGCAATGCCGCCCATAAATTAATCGTTGCCATGGGGGGTCCGGGGGGGCAGTAGTGAGTCTATGGAGCCCCTCCCTAGCGGGGGGATTTCGGGGGCAGTGCCCCTGAAGCTAAAAACAGATGTAAAATTTCCTTGTAAAAGTGTAGTAATTTCTAGTCAATTTGGGCCGTTCATTAGGCAAATGATCTGACGGTAGAAGTTATGTTTAGTTTAGGTTTTTTTTCCCTAGAAGGCAACCCCTCACTTTTATGAGGGTATTGTATTGTGGCTGTGTATTGTGTGTGTATTCTCGAAGTGAGAAATAGAGAGGGAGATTGTGAGAGAGAACAGAGGATATTACAATGGATCTGCCGTAGGTTTTGTCTCTTCATTTTGCTAGATAATAGAAAGGAAGGACTGGCTGTTCGGGGTGGACGTAGCCCAAACTGGGTGAACCACATATATTTGTGTCTCTCTGGTTTTATGTGTTTTGTGTGCTTGTATTTTCTGCATATTTTATGTGTTGCATTGCTCTGTAATATATAATTTTCTAAAAAAACCCCTTCTATTTAAGAACCAATAGTATTCGAGATGATGATGTCAACCATGGGGGATGATTCACCGTTTTTGGGGTAAAAAGGTGAAACGATTAAAAATTAGTAAAGCTACTTTTTCAACTTGTATTTTGAACTTATCTCCATAATTTTTTACTCAAATTTTGAGTGGGAGTACTCATTAGATGAAAAATTTAATTCCTCATCCAAGGAGTACCCATGTTTCATACTTTTGATGGACTCTACTACACGGAAAATTAGAAATACATGAAAAAATGTGATTGCAATCATGTTTTTCATGTATTTATCATTTTTTATGGAGCAGGGTCTGTCGAAAGTATGCAACATGGTTACTCCTTGGATGAGGAATCAAATTCTACATCCAAGGAGTTTCCCCGCTCAAAATTTGAGTAAACCCATAGGGAGATAAGTTGAAAATACAAGTTGAAAAAGTAGTTTTTTCTTTTTTCCCTCTAAAATTTGATGATGTAATATAATATTATTTTATTTTTTCCACTATTATTTTATAATTTACTTAAGAGGCCCATTTTAGACCTCAAAATTCCCCTAATGGTAACATGGACCTCCAGGATGTTAGAGTCAGGAAACATATCATCGACCACGGGCTTGAGACGAGGGAGTTTAGGACAGTTATTGGTGGCATTACCAAAAATATCACACAAAGCACATGGTGGAGTAGGATTTGGAGCCTTAGGTGGACCTGGAGTTATTTGGGGAGCCTTGTCCTTATGTTCCTTATTTTTGGATCCACCCCCTCACTAGATTCTTTCGCAATAGGAGTTAGATCCTGTTGAGGTTGTTATGGAAATAAAGAAAAGGAAGGGGTCATAGCGATCGGTTGGACTAGGGTCAAAGAAGTATATGGTTTAAGTTGATCTGGTGGAGTGTCTGCTGGGGGGTAAATGTACAAGACTAGGATCTCGAGGGTCATATTTGGTAAAATCAACGTAGCCATGATAGGAACATAAAATATTCCAGGTGGAGGAAATAAAAATAGTATCTAATTTGTAGGATAATGGCCTGGCGGAATGAATACCACATGGTTAAGGCATGAGGAAACAATTCTTGGTTGAAAAGGAGTAGGAGAGAGACTAGTAGAAGGAGGAGGTCCTTGAGGAGTTGATTTTGATGGCTGGTTCGAGTGAAGAAAAACATGTTGCAGGGGTGTTGGATGATGATTGGGCATACCAGACTGCTTGTGAGTATCCCGTGACACCTGCAACATGAAAACACTGGACGAGTTGGGCTCAGAAGGGGTAGGAGGTGGATCATAGTATGCACCAAGTAATGTGGAATCTCTATAGACTCCTCAAGAGACATTGGTGAGAGTCGAGACAAGAGTATTATCATTCATCAATGAGATGGTAGACTGGGGTGATGTTTGAGACAGGATCGTAATATGTCAACTGATCGATGGTGACGACATTTTCTTTATGGGGGAAGCACATCTTATGGTGAACCACAGATGCAAAAACTAACATCACATAGGTATATCTATGACCCAAAATAATATTATAATCCAAGGGGGCATCAATGACTTCTATGTTAATGCAAACAGTCTTACCATAAATTATGATAGGAAAATTGTGATACATGCCAAGGGACTGTGAAGGGTGACTATCCCAAGCATGTAAATTAATAGTGGACGGAGATATATTAGGTGACCTGAGTTTTTTCCAAATACTATCTACCATCACACATGTGGAGGCAACTTTGTCTGTAATACACTGCTAGAGAGTGGTGTTTCTAATGGCGACTGGTTTTTGGAAAGAAATTGATGAGGGGAGAGGAGGATGCTCTGACTTGTCAACGTTAAAGACAACCAAATGATTGTCTGAAGGTTCCACAATGCCCAAAGTAGATATTATAGATTTCCTTTGGTATGGGCATGTTTGGATAACTTCTAGTGTTGACATGGTAGTAGGATACTGCGCAAGTCATCTACTGTACTGTAAGCATGGGAAGCTTTGGCTGAAGAAAAATTATGATGTAATGGCCCTTTAGGGATATTTAGTATGACCTCTACCTTAGGCTGAGGGATATGTAAGGGACCATTTGGTGTCGAAATAGACTCAGTGGAAACTTTGGTTTGGGACTTGGTTGTAGATATAGTAGGTTGCTTTTCATACTGGTGCAACCGGGTCTGGAGGTTGACTTGGGTAGTATTGACCTCGTTAGGGTTCCTCATGCGAATCTGGTAATTAGGGTGACCAAACTGCTGAGGTGGAGGGGAAACTGACCTTGTGGAGGTTGGACAATGAGGTATCCTTGCTGAGGGAAAGGATTAGTGAGCAAAACCAGTTTAGGTGGAGCAGTGGTCTAAGGAAGAGAGACCATGGGATACTGTCCTCTAGAGGCTGCTTGGGCATCCCACATTTGATGCATCTGGGGTAAAAGGGTACAATCATGTATGTAATGGCTATATGTACCACAAAATGCACAAGGTTGATTCATACGAAGAGCCTTGTTTTTCTTAGACTGATCGCCTTGGTGCTGGGTTGTGGTATTTTGCTAGTTCCCCTGGGGTGTGTTCTGTTGAGTACCTTGGCTACCTTGGTTACGATGCAGTCGTTCGTTCTGGTTTCCTTTCCCCTTATTATTTTTCTTCAAATTGGGGGTATTTTTCATGCTCTACCAAGCATACACTTTACCTTGAGGAGAAGGTGGTTGATATGGCAGAGGTTGACGAGGCATGGGAGGCTAAGGCACTGATGCGTAAGGGGATGGAGCACTTGGCGGTGCATACGAATAATAAGGAGATGGGGAAATGTTCTAGTAAACATATCGAGCAAAAAATTTCCCTAAAATATATTGATGTAGTTGGGAAAATGCATAAGATGTTCTTGGACCAGGATTTAAGTTTCCTAGAGGAGAGGGATAAGTGTTGTAGGAAATGTCCCCCCTCTTAGGGTGACCATAACTCGTCCAAGGATGAGCATATGGAGATGGGTGTGAAAGGGATCCAACGATATTTTCAGTGACATGATATGCCCTCAATAGAGTGGCACCACCAAGTCTAGGGAGGTGTGGTAAAATGGTATAAACATAACTTGATTGGGTGTAAATCCAGTCGTATTTTAAGGCTATCTAGAGAGCTTATTCCTCAGTCTAAGGAAATTGAGATGCGACATATTTTCCTATGGGGACTAAGACCATTCTAATAATATATCCATATAGGCACATGAATCGATTTCAAGAGCTCTACACTTGCTCCTTCTTCTATGCCATTCTTGTACATGGTCAGAAAGGTGGGTGCCAAAAGTTTGACGAAATGTGGTCAATAATTCAGTACCAGTGTCATAACGAAGAGGTAACTGTAAGTATGAAAAAAATTATTTAGCAAGAGTTTCAAAAGTGGAATGAGAGGTAGAGTGCTGGTTTATATACCACTTCGCATCATCTCCAATGAGCGCGCATTGGAATAACTGAAGACGTATGGAGTCATCAGTGATAAAGTTTGATGAAAACCACATGTGAAAGGAGCAAACGTGATTGGTGGGGTATTCTCCAAGATTTCCCTAAAACATAGGGATGTCAGAAGGAATCTTGGTTGGCATAGCTGGCCATCCAGGATCATGGAGAATGGGATCATTGATTAACTGGTTATAATATTGGGAGACTTAAACGAACCATAAAGGGGCGTAATTGGGTAGAAGTGACCGTAGCTGTAGCAGTCTGTAATATTCCAAAATGGGGAAAGTAGAAATATAGCACACAATAATGGAAGATAGCAGAAATATCAATAGATTAAGAAATATGACAACCATGGATCCATTCCTTTATTATTATAACAACAAAAATAAGTACAAAGCCTTGAGGAAAAGATCACTCAAGTTTGGCAAACAATCCTCCCATGAAATGCTGCTAATACAATAGAAGATGGAATGTCAAACCTGCACTGTCTATAAGGGGATAGCTATAGCTAAGAATGTAAATACATGTACATGCTACTGAAATGCTACAATATTTCAAGGAATATAGATCCAAGCCCGAAAATAGATTTCCAGGACAACCCAGAAAAGGTTTCTGAAAATACACACTATACAAAATATAGCAGGTTTGGCCCTAGGGCTGAATAATCTATGCAAATCAATCACTGATAGGAGGTGATTGATATGAAATATGAAATGGCTGATCCTCCTCCAATAGATCTCCTAAATGAAGGGTTGATCCCCTCAAAGGAGACACAACTCCTCCAACTAGGGAAATAAACCCACTGCTGCAGTTTCTCTCTAAAATAACACAGATCCAGAATGATACTACACTGTAGGGGATACAAATATGATGGCCTGATGCCAAATGTTTCAAATAAGCTCCAGGGCCTTCTTAACTATCCTCCAAAGAGAAATTAAATTCCCTCCAATAAGATATAGCTCAAAAATCTCCCAAATCAACTCCACAACTTCTGCCCTGCAACACAAAAAAAAATTCTCAATAGGAATTGTGTTGTACATTAAGACTGAAGCCTTGGAAAAATGCCTGATAGTGGAATTTAGTGCAAAAATCCTCCAAGAGATTTTCAATGGAAGATTTTGGATTCTCTATCAGGAACACCCAGTGGTAAACATCACTTGCAATATTAGCTAAACAGCTGAAGAGAGCAACAAGTCTAAGAAGACCACAAATCAAATAATAATATCAAAACATGAATCATATGGCTGCCATCCTCTTACTTATAAAATAAATGAGCTTTATAACCCTAAGCCCCATTCATTTATGACACTACTTCCATGCAAGGTGTCTCCATCTAAAACTACATTGTCTCTCCATAAATGTCCACTCCTTTATGACAACGCTTTTGATTTGGTCAAAGTTGACCCAGTCCACATGTTTTAACCCCTGTTCACCCCTTAGGGTGCTTTATTAAGCTGAAAAGATGATCCACTTTCACATGAGAAGTAATTTTGTTCATAATAAAGAGATTTATGGGTCTCCCTACCCACTTATTCATCTATCTAAGTGACAAAACATAACTTTAATATTCCAATAAATTTTGGAATATTACAGTCCTCCCCTCCAAAATGTTGCTTGTCCTCAAGCAACTGTAAGGATACTACAAAACCTCCAATGCATATGTCTCCTCCCAAGGATACAAATTAGCCTTTGGTAAATAAACCAAATAGCTCTCATCATGAAGAAGTGGGAGATATATGTAAAAATTTATATGTTGTCCATTGGTCTCCTTAAGGCATGAGAGATGGTAAAGCTTGGGTGCCTCAATCCCCATGAGAAACTCCATTTTCCATGCTATCATCCAAAAAAAGTGAGCCATCCTTGGTAGCTCATAGAAACAACCACCAATCCCCTGCTTCTGCAATGTGTAGGGGATGCATGGCTGAAAGTGAGAGATAAAATTGTTCAACTTACGTTGTCTCTCTCTCCATTTATGATAAATTTGGAGTTGTTGATCTTGGGCTGAAATAATATAGTCCTCATGAAGGCAAAAGATACTTGGAATTTCATGATCCCACTCCTTGGTTCTAGGAAGCTTTCTTTCCCAATCCTTCCTGAATATAGTGAATAGAGTGTCATCACCATATGGGCTCCAAAAGAAACATGGAATAAGTGTCATATGACATATTGGATGGTGACAATAGTCCCTCAAGTGAGACCAATTTTTTTCTTCTTGCTATCTCAAAACATGATGTGATGAGTGACCATCCAACCACTTACTTGCTGCCATAAGCTTATCAAAAGCTTGAAAATAGTATAGGACATTAGGCATTGGCAGTGTTAGGTCCCTGTAATTTTTTAGCTTGGTAAGAGAAAATGAAAAGGGGTAACATCAGACCAATCTTTGGAGTCCTAGGACCTAGCCTTCCTGGACTCAGAGAGGGCTCTCTTTATGCTTGTGTAAAGGATGTGAGCTTGAATGATTTTATGGTTTTGATTTTAGGCTAGTTATTAGGTTTAGGGTTTGTTTGTTTTTTTGGTTGGGTAGGTTGTCAAGCATAATAGATAGAGTGAGAGAGTTTTAATCCATTGAGCTATGGAGTCTACAAATGTCTTGAAAATTTTAATGAATGTATCAAGGGTGTATAACAGGGAAAGTATAACGTGGTCAAATGGATCTAAAAGCTTATGTGAATGAAATGGACATCAAATTTGTGAACGTAGTAGGTGAAAAAGGGAAGTTAAGAATCCTTCAACAAATACCTTAACAATAATGGCCTTTAATATTACTAAAGATGAAGAAATAATCAAAGACAAGGCATACTAGTAACTTCTTTGAGTAAACCCTAGCAAGCAAGCATGAAGACAACAATCTAGTGAACTATATAAGGCATGAAACTTATAAATCTTCTAGTGATTTCACCTTAAAGCTAAGAAAACATTTAAGATAAACATGTAGCAGAGATCAAAGAAGAGGGAACTCCTAACTTCATTAATCAAGCTATAAAGACCTCCAAAGCAACCATTTAGGGTAAACACAAGGGCATGGTAAATCACAAACCTCTTTAGCTAAACCTAATCATCAATACTTCGAAGTAAAAGACATAAAAAACAATGTTTAAGTAATGGAAAGAGCAGGGCTAACCATAAAAATACTTTTACATTTGATTCATTGAATCATTCTCAAGATAAAAAAACTAAGTGGGACTAGAGATAATTTGAGAATTCTATAATCTGACCTAGCAGAGGAAAACATAGAAGCAGTAGATAACAAACAGAACTAAGGTGCCTCTGAACAACATTTCGTAGGCTAAAAATTTTGTCCTACTGCAATAGAAAGATGGAAAAAAATGATAAAATATGGAAACAATAACTAAATAAGTAACACATCAACATTAACTATGCTCATGGATCTTGCAAGTAAGCCTTCTCCATTGTCAAGCAAGTCAAGCCATCCACAAAAACTAGAGCCAATTTCTATTCAATCTGAAAGTCTATGTATTACTCTCAATAAGAATCCAACCAAAAAATACGATAAGGCCTCCATGCTCTATTTAACTTTCATTGGAGGGTCAAAACCATAACTAGGGTTTTTATCAACTACCAATCACTCATAAATGTCATTTATGTGCAAAGATATCATGCAAGGCCCAAGGCACAAAATATCTACAAAAAATGAAAAATAACTTCTAACACCTAAGTTTGGAGTGATTTGCCCAAAAAACCTCAAAATATCTATTTTCCATAAATTTGTGTCTTTTTTTGACTTCTTGGCAAGGGCGCAATGCCTGCACTGGAAAAATGGGTCAACTTGCAGCTAGGTTTTGAAGGCCTTCCCGATGTCAGGATGAGCTTTATGATAACTCGTTGGAAATATTGTCGAGTCTACTTTCCAAAACTGCACTTGGTTTTCTGATTGGACTTCATTTAACTATTCAATAACCAAAACTCCCAAGGCTGGTAAGGGTGTAGTGCCATCTCTGAAAACAAGCCAGAAAGGTGAAATTTTGCAGGTTTTTGGCCCTTTTGGAGGACTAGTTTTGCTCCAAATGAGCTGAAACTTGGTGAGTGTGATGCACATGGCCTAAGGAACCCAAAAATTTAAACCAATCCTCAAGAATGTGCCTTGGCACTGTGCCCTCAGTCCTAAAAAATAGTGAAAAACCAAAATTGTCAAAATTTGCCAAAATTTTGACCTTGTCTTCCTCATGGTGTTTGGGATGCCTGTACTGATGCATCAGCTAGGATTTCAAGGTTTTCTTGGATTTTTGCCTGCTTGAGAGCTTGAATTTTGTCAAGGTATCTTTTGAGCTTGACCCTTGAAATTTGATTTCTCGAGGCATAGTGCTTGGCCATCTTCTTCTGAAGGCCGAGGTCCTCCAAGTGTATATTGGCCCTCTATAACCAAGGTTCCCGATCACACTCTATCTCTTTGTCAAGCAGGTCACTTGGAGTGAGCTACTCTACCAAGGCTACCTCTTTCTCTCTCTCCTTGTCCAAGGCCTACCTCAAGCTAATTTTCCTTGGCCTTCTTCTAGATAACTGCCCTTTTTCATCTTCACTTTCATCAGAAACACCTAAGACCTCATCTAGCTTGACCTTGGTCCTTTCAGCCTCTTTCCGAGTTATGATTGCCCTGACTTCATAAATTTCCTCTTGTGCCTCCAGCTACTTGTTTTATACCTCGTAATAATCGATGAAATTCCTAGCCCTAGCTAGATTGGCTTGTAGGTCTTTGATTTTGGAATCCTTGCTTTGGAGAAATATGCTTGAGATCCTTGCCTCATTTTCATCATCACTGTCAACATGAATGAGTTCAAATTCTTGTTTAATCTCATGTTGATCTTCTTTCTTTTCATCCTTGACCTCTTCTTTTCCTTTGTCAAGCTTCTTAGTTGATGCAGAAGGCATGGCCCCTTGCCCTTTAGAGGAAGAAAGCACATACCTACTTCCCCTTTGGTATATTAAAGGAAAAGGTTCAATATTGATGATTTGAGTGCCTTCACTATGGTTGCCATCATGAATATCATCAACATTTGTATTCTCACTGTTGTCATGGCCCTTTGATTCAATGTTTTCTTCTTGGATTATTTTAGACCCAATGCCATCATCATCATTGATTTTTTGGCTGGTCACATGGCTACTTTCATGGCTACTATCATCTGTCTCTATGATATTGGCCTCATTTATATCAGCCTCATTTTCATTGATATTTTCCTCTTCATTTCCTTCCTCCTCACTGCTAATTGCCTCATTTTTGTGAGCTTCACTGCGCCCTTTACTGCTATCATCAACCTCACTACCCTAACTAACATCATGGTCATCATTGTTTGGATCACTGAGATCTTGGCTCACTTCCTTGATGCCTTCTTCATCATTGGTTCCTACTTTTGATCCACTGACTTGTGCCTCATCAACATTTGTTTCATTGTCTTTTTTTTCCATGCTTTCTGCACTGCCTTCATCATCACTATGAGCTTCACTATTTTTAGACTCAGTGGCCTCTTCTTCACTAACATTTTCTACCTCATCTCTGCCAAGACTATCACTATCATTAGCTTCACTGCCATCTTGGTTCTTTGAGCCATTTTCAAGATCATCATCATAATCATCATCACCTCTGTTGCTTTCTTCATCATTTTCCTCATTTTTACTGATATCTACCTCCATGTCTTCTTTGCCACTTTCTTCATTTGTATCTTCACTGCCTTCTGCACTACCCTCATATCCTTCACTGGTTGATTTTTCTTTGTTTGACTCCTCAGTGTTTTCCTCTTCATTGCTAACATCATCAATTCCTTCAGGTTCCATGCTTTCTACCTCATCACTAACCTATGCCTCTTCATTTTCCTCTACTTCACTGCTTGATTCATCATTACCCTCTCCTTCATGGTCACTTAATTGCTCACTGTCACTTCCCTCATTTCCTAATGCATTGGGAGAGGGTGATGAAGGAGGGTTGTCTTGAGGTGAAGGAATATGTGTAGATGGTGAAACATGATTAGCAGGAGATGATGGAGGAGTAGTGATAGGAGGATGAGATGATGAAGGCACATTTTTCTGAGGATGGGCTTGTGGATTGGTGAATACTTTGTGGGCAATGAAAACCTCCCATGGAATTACATTTTGCTGCAATTGATTCATCAAAACCATTTTTATAAGAGATTGGTTAAAGAGGCTTTCCATCTGTTCTGGATGGTCTCTCTTTTGTACAATATAAGACATTTTGTCAATTCTCCTGTAGAGGTAATAAGGTAGGTGCAACATCCTAACCCTAGTAAAGTGCATGAGTATCCTAATGTGACAGGAGTAAAGCCTAGAGAACCTTCCCTCACATGTAAAACATTTCATGATATCTTTCATCAAAGGTGCATATCTATCCAACAGATGTGAGAAAGGAAAATTGGATTTATGGTAGTCTTTGTACCTAGGTTTTAAATATGGCTCATAGTAGCTCATGTCAAGGTTG
The DNA here is from genome assembly GCA_034641835.2 of Pinus albicaulis. NCBI lineage: Eukaryota > Viridiplantae > Streptophyta > Pinopsida > Pinales > Pinaceae > Pinus > Pinus albicaulis. Next base: position 323,143,081 of record CM076571.1, read on the forward strand.
GCCTGTTTGAACCATTTCTCCCCTACACTAGGTATCCCAGTGGCGTTTGCAATAGCATCAAAATATAGCTCAAAGTTTGCCCCTGCAAGGTTAACTTGTTTCTCATGCAAGTTAATGATGAAAAGCCTTGTCAGCTCAGGGTGATTTTTCACCTACTATACTTTCTCACAAAATTGATATCAGCCTACATTTGGAAGCATGAGACAGCTAGGGGAGATGCATTAAGCTCCATTGTGTTTAGTGGTTCAAACCTGTTGATCCTCCCACCTTTATGTTGATGTCTCCTTCGCACTTTACCTTCTCCTTCACTAGCATTGTCAACTTCCCTTGACATTTTTATCACTCTATTTTGAACAAAACCCTAGCTCTTCTTATGAAATTGATGTGGAAGAGGGTAATGGAGTGGTGATGAAAAAGGAAAATTTTTACAAGTGAATGAAAATGAATGAGTGCGTAAGTATATCAAGCTAGATGAGAGGCTTAGAAAAACTTGATGACCACCCCTGCTAATTTGTAAAAGCTCTGATCTGGCACTCTTGGCACTTATGTCAATTTTGAAATGGAAGAGAGAAATGTGAGGTCAACCTATTTGTAGTGTAGAGTATGGAGTTTATGAGTGAATGAAGTGAGTGGAAGCACTGTGTTCGATGAGTGAACAATCCTTCAACAAGGTACCTTACTAGTCTTCTTGGTATGCAGATGGAGGAGTGTCTTAAAGATTGGTGTTTTTTAACATGAAAATTAGGCCCCCCCCCAGGTCTTCTAATTCCCTTAATCATAAATCACCACACATGCTTGAAGAAGGGCTTGATGAAGTGTACTTACCCCTCAAAATTTCTTTGGAGGTCCTTTGAGGAAGCTGTAGAGTGATCTGAGTTGAATTTAGGGTCTGCAAGGTGTAGGAGGCCCTCCTGGCCAAGCATGTAGCACAAAAGTGAACGAGTTTTCAGGTTGGGCAAACGTGCAGCGCGTTTTTCCAGGCGTGTATCACCAATGCTCTTTTTAGGTCTGTTTGGTGCAACAAGAAAACTTGCAGCATTCTTCCAGGCATGCAACACCGAACAAATTTGCATGAGGGAGACTGCTAGGGGTGTAACGCTCAACTCCAGGCATGCATCGCTGACCTGAACGTGCATCGCCTTGAAAAATTTGCCTGATTTCCCTTGAAAACTTAGACCTTATTCTCCTGAATGTTTCCAACTTTTCGCAAGTGAACAATGATTTGCTGAAGTGTTGAGATGACTTTATATAGGCTCAAGGATTTTTAAATTAATCTCTTACAACTCACTTTCCTAATGTTCTTAAGCCTCTTTCATTTTTTACTGATATTCCTTTGTCACTAACTCTCTGACCTTTTTTTATCTACAGGTGTGCTTGAATTATGAAACTTGCTCTTATTTTAACCCTAGATTATCTGACCTATTCACCTTGACACAACAACAACCTTTAAAACCTCTTTTGTCTGCATTATGAAGTTGAATCTCATGCTTTGATTATTTAGGCATGACAACTCACTTTTGATAAGTTTGGAATCACTACACAATAGTAGCTTTAAAAACATATTTTGTTTCCTCCTTGCAGCTCAACATTATGTTTTTCGTCCCTTTGACAACTGCTTCTTTGTAGGTGACTGAGATAATGAAATTTGACCTTCTTGTTGCTCCTTGAATTTGTTTGAGCCACAAAGTTTACTTTATTTGGCTTGTTTATGTCCTTAATTATTTCACTTAATAGGTGTTATGAGAACCCTGAAATGGCTCTTCCCTTTGATCTTTGAAGCATGCTAAATTTACCCTTGACAACCTTAGGAAATCAAACACAAAGCAACATTTTCAAAAACCCCTTCTTTTTTGGCATCATGGAGTTCACTTCTTCATTTCACCTCCCCTGGCTACTTTCCCAAAACCCTAGGTGTTTGGAGTGCTTGAAACCAATTATTAGCGTTGTCTTCTAAGTTCTCTATAGCCCTTCAAAGTTCATTCATTTCTGCCTTCTTCATGTCACTTGCTGCATTGGATCACTGCTTGGCACTTGTTGGCCCAATCAAGCTCAAAATCCCTAATTCTCCTTAAGGCCAAGTGCTTCCTGTCTTCCTTGCTGCAATATGTTTTCCTTTAGGAATATACCATTTACCTTATTAATTTCCTTTGCTGATTGACCTCTTGACACTCCTGCAAAAGTTCCAAGTACATTTACCTTTTGTAGAACTTGAATTTTACATGGTAGTATCCTTTTAAGACTTTCAGATCTTTTCTTGAATAATCATGTCTCAACATTTAAGATCTCTGAACTAAAACCAAACAAGGAAAAACAAAGTCTGAAACACCAATGATTTACCTTGAGACATATGAAACCCTAATTGACCTAGTGGGAAAGTATTTTGACTTGAATTTGACTAAAAATTGGCTTGGAGGCTTCAAGGGTAAAAACAGAGTATTAGACAAAGTGGTGTATTCAAGATCCAAAATCCAATGTACTTGATTTATCTAAAGAGCCTACAGAGATATTTTTGAGACCATCAATGCTTAAGGAACCTAGTGAACATGGGAAGGAATAGGCTTATAGGTAAACATAAATGCAAAGTGGAGTTGTGGGCAAGGGAAAAATAGAGTGATGAGGTTATAGGCAGGAAAAATAATGGAGACGAGTGACACAAGCCCATAAGGAGTCCTTCAGGAGTGGCAGGGTGACCATGACATGGAAAAATGATAGAATAGTGAAAAATTTTGTATAAGGACAATGAAGGCAGTGAGATTTCTAAAGCTCACAATATTTATGAATCTTGTTTTTAGAAATCTAGAACCAATATTTAGTCATCTACAGATATAAAAAATTATTGATGACTAACAGTAGCTCCACTTGGGGAAGGCAGCTCCTTTTCAGGAGATGTCCAGGACCTTGGAGTTCAGATCTCTGAGTTTTGAAGACCAGTGCCTTACTTGCACTTTGTAGATTTCTCTTCCTTCAATTGTTGATGTTCTCTTGAAGCTATGATCTCAAAATCTGAAAAGACATGTTTTCTTCAACCTCATTGCTACCTACACATCGTACCTTTCCTAACATTTTTTCTTCTTTTGGGTTCCCTTGGACTGGCAAAACCTTGACATTCTTTTCTTTTGAAAGCACAAAAACTGTCTACCTTTACCCTTATCACTCCCAAGGGTTCAGATTAGGCTTTTGTACTATTTTATCCTCTACCTAGTTTATTCCTTACCTAGTCTATTCCTGCCCTCTTTTTCTTCTTTTTTTTGTGTTTTTTTTTTTCCTAATATTTCATCAAGCAATGTTATGTATAATGAATGAAAGCTTCAAACTTAGGAATTTCAAAAAAATTATTGCTTGAGCATCCTGCCATTGAAAGGACCTCCAAATAACTCTACTCCATCCAGCTCTTGTAAAAAGAAAGAATTATTAGCTCTAACTGAATGAATGATGTATGGACCCTTCCACAAATATTCAAATTTTCCATGCTTGCCTTTGTCCTCCCTCGAATCCCACTTCAGAATTTTATCTCTTTCAAAAACATTTCTTAGGTGAAGTAGGTATTCTTCATAATTTTTAAAATAGACAATGATGTCATCAAATTATATCATAATGAAGTAACTTAAGTCTTCAGAAAGACTAGCGTTCATGGCTCTTTGGAAAGTAGCCCCCACATTCATTAACCCAAAAGGAATTTTGTGATACATGTAGGCACTCCAAGGTGTTGTGAAAGTGGTTTGGTGCTGATCAGTTGGAAGTACTATCATCTGATTGTAACATGAAAATTTTTCAAGCAATGACATATTTTTAGAACCTACCACCCTTTGCAGTATATGATCTATCTTGGGTAAAGGTAGTTATCCTTCAAGGAGGCTTTGTTTAAGTTTATAAAGTCTATGCATACCTTAATCTCCTCAGTTTTATTTCTTACTAACACAAGATTTGAAACCCATCCTGAGTACCTAAGTGGGACTATGATACCAGCATCATATATCTTCTTTCTCTCTTTTTCAACTAGAGGTACTAGGACGGGGTTTATTATTCTCAATTTCTGCTTGAATGGTTTTTGGTTTTCCTTGTGAGGAATCTCATTTTGAATAATGTTTGTGTCATAGGGCTTTAAGTCCTCATCACCATATGCAAAAGCATACTTAAACTCTTTGCACAACTCTATGTATTTATGTTTTATGTGAGGTGGGAGAGTTTTAGACAGCTTGATCATTTTGGGTTCTTTTAGGCTACCTATGTTGCATTCTTCTACATCAGCCTCGGTAGATTATATTTTGGCTTCCTAGAAACATTATTGAAGCCAAAAAGCTCTTCTAAGGGGGTAATATCTCTTGGTAATGAGTTATATATGTATTCCAATAATTCAAGGTATTTTTGATATGGGTCCCTAGAAAATTCTTCCACATATAAGTTTTTTAGAAAATTTATATCAGCAGTACAAGGTAGCTCTGTTTTGGTTGTTTTCTCTTCATTAGGGCAGTCTTGCAGCTTTTCCACAAGAGCCATAAAATATCATGTTCCAAAGTGTTTCAAGTTTAGATTCGCCATTATGTTGCTATTCAAGGCTACTAGAGCTTTTTCTGTCATTTTCTTCAGTTTGTGTTTGGTTTGATTTCTCTAGTAGGAATATCTCCTTCTCATTTTCATTTACTTGTTCATTAATGTCATCTTCATTGTACAAGATAAATGAGTCAAGGTCTGAATGGATGGAATAAAGAGGTGTGTTGTTTGGCTTGTCTTGGCTGCTTACCATGTATTTCATGTGAGATTCTCGGTACAATCTCCATGTTTCGTTAAAGACCAGGATGGTAAATATCAATACACATGTATAAGAGATAAATGACACGTGAACATCATGAACAAGATGAAACTTCTTTTATTCATGAAATGTACAATAAATTAATGTGGAGATATCACCTGAAATATGCCATGACCTCGAGCATACTATCCTCTGCATCCATCCAACCCTAGCCTCACAAAACTTCTTCCAAGATTAGTTCACAATGGATGTCACATAGGGTGAGTGAACATCTCAAGGAAACAAGGGTTTCCTGAAAATATCTGGGAAGTGCAGGAGGCACAAATGAAAAATCAGACTTGGATAGGGCTCCAACAATGTATAATATCTATAATTCTCTCTCTTCCTCCTTAGGCCATTCCCTTGAGGGGCTTTTATACTCCCTCAAATTAGTTTTTTCAGTTGGGAACAGTTAGGTCACGGGCTGGGGTAGTTAAGTTATAGGAACAAACGTAAAACTCACCTCAAAATTAGGGAAATTATATATTTTTTAATGTTTAAAAATTCATATGCATTTCTCTATGTATGGTCTCGTGTGTATACGCGGAAAAGTTTGGGTAGAGTTGAGTATGGGTTTTGAGAAACTATTTTTTGCGAAATATGTCCAAGTCTGCAAGGAAGGGTTTCCAAGGCCAATACATAAGTCAACAAGTATATTATCGTGATAAATGATGCTATAACAGATTCCCCCTAATATATTAGGTGAGAAGGGGTACATGATGGCCGAAATGTATTATGTGCATAGAAAGAACCTTGCGAGGACTAGAGAGGACTTCACTAGATTTTAGCTTGCCAAAAAACCAATGAGAGAGATTAGAAAGATAGCTCATGTATGAGGCGGGCATACCCATGCTCAATGAAGGAAAAGCATGTCTGCATATGAAGTATGGAGCAGATCTAATATGTATACAAGTATAGCTGAAAGGTAAAGTACATAGTGAATCATATGATCACTGCCTGGAATTATAAGTCAAAGTCAGGTCCAAGTATCACATATAGAAGACTGATCAATGATGCTGCAACAAATATATGATCACATAAGTCACAACTGAATCTCCAAGTACCAAATCATAAGGGGTGGAACAAATGGTACAACACGCAACTTGGGAGCCAACATATAAGGGTGGATGGTGTCACTAGAAAAAAATGGAAGGAGTTGTCAAAGTGAACCAAAACATGCCGATGCAAACTTGAGGTCTTCACTGATCACCATGGCACAATTCTACATAGTGGGAATAAATGAGCTGAATTCGACCATGTGAGAAATCGTTTAACTACCGGTCATTGATGTAAACCATTAGAAAATGCGAGACAACCCACCGATAATGATAATGAGTGTCAAGGTGCCCCAATACAATATAGAAAGTGAGAATGAATGACTTGAAGTTTAACACTTGAAAGAATCTACCAATTAGGAGGCAATGATGTATCCTCACAATCGATAGCAAAGAGTCTGCCATTGATGACTGCAAACCCTAAGGTACTGAAAAAATGAATCTAGACCTTATTCCTAGAGCAATGAGCCAGAGTTGATGGGAAAATGTCTGCTAGAAGGAAGGCATTAAGGCATCCCACATCAGTCCAGCGCGAGTGTAACCTATAGGCCAAGAGTTGGAAGGAATTAGAAGAAGTAAAGTGAAGTAACCAACCCAAAGTATGTTTCTGGAATTCACAAGATGAAGCTAGCGCATGAAAAAAACCCTATGAACCAACCAATAATGAAAACTGACAAAGAGGCGAGATATCCAATGATAGGGTCAAATGGAAATCAAGGTACTACATGAATCCCAGGTGTGATAATGTAAGATGAAATTGAACACAAGGGAAACCACTCAGTCAAAGACCCATGATGTTGATCAAATGCTGAGCACAAGGTCACCTATCAATGATGTAAAATGGGCTAGGGTGCAGCTCTAGGTTTACTCTCATAGCAATATATCGTAGTCGATAAGAGACAAACCTGCCAGCAAGAAGACAGTGGAGACCTTGTCAAACCAACATGACCAAAGGACCAAATATCTAATGTGATAGAACAAGATACTGACAAGACTAGGAAGGTCGATTAAAAAATGAGTCAAGAGACACCACAGAAAGGCAGATTCAGGTTAACTTCCCTTGAAAAAAGGCACAACTCATGTTGACTATGGCAGCAAATAATAACTTTGTATAAGTTTGTCATGCAGGAGCCATAAAAAAACCCTCCATATGATTGGAAGAGATAACCAACCAGGGGAGAAATGACTCACGAAACAAGGTTATGGCTTCTCCTAAGTCAAAAACTAAAACCATCCCATATGGAGAAAATACTTAGCTTTTTTGTGCATTTCTCAAGGGTGACATAGCTGACACTGTAGCTGCCATCAAGTATGGAAGTAATATATGTTCCTACTCTTTTTCAAAATATTTAATTTTTTTGTCTTTTTCATATTTCAAATCCTAAAAAAGAATAAAATAATTCTATAGTACAATGGATAGAATGAGTGTCGTGAAACAGATGCACTAGTTCCTGGGATAGGAACAATCCTATGCTCAATGCAAGGTGGTGAAAACTTGTAAGTGACACTCAAAGGAATGTTCCATCCATGGGTAAAGGTTTCAAGTCACAGAAGCTAAGTGATTGCATGGTTAACTTGTACAAAAGTACCCATTAAGGATGTATACATTCCAACCTCCAGATTCTCAACAGGTTGCTTGGTATCCCTCACCAAAGGAACAATTGAGTCAAAAGATGCATTCAGATCTATAGGAGAAAAATCCAGTTGGTCAACTATGACAATTCTCCCTTCGTGAGGGAAACATACAATATGAAATAATGAGGATGCAATAGCATCCATCTCATAGATCCAGTTTCACACCAACAGAAGGTTTCTACAATCGAATAGTTCTAAGTAGCCTTGGCATTAGGATTGATCTTCGTATGCTTTGTAGACCCTTTCGACATTCGAGGTATAGGCTCAACTGTAGGCTTCTCAATATGGAGTGGCTCAACATGACTTGGAGCACCCTTAGCTTTCAAAGACTCATCTTTGCCATAAATACAAGATCTCATAGTGATATCTGCATGAGCATTCATCATGTATATGTTTGATGGATTTTCCCCTTCCTGGCTGCCCCAAGAGGGAGCCCCAGTATTTGGATTCATGCTAGAAAGTAATTGTTGGCCTTAGGGAAAAGGATTTGGTAGCACATCCTGGGAACTAGAGGAACCTGTTGAGCTAACAAGCATTGCACATCTTGAATTTTAGGGCAGAGGTGAGTAAGATGGTCTCCAATGCAAAACTTGCATGGAAATTTCACTTTATTTTTATTGTCCTTCTTACCCTCTCCAACATGATCGTTGGATTTGTTCGTATTCCCCTTCCCATCCTTGTCATATTTCTTGTTATTCCATCCCTTCTTATTCCCATCGGATTGTTGATTTTCTTTGGGGTTAGAAGTTTGAACAACATTAATTGCCAAGGACTGGGAAGGAGTTGATGCTGAAGGCATAACCTAACTAGAAGGAGTAGATTGTATAAACAAATGTTGCAATTGACTTAGCAGGTTAGCCATACCGCTATCAATAGAACCGATAAGCCTGTCACCTTGAGGACCAGGTTTAGTTTTGGTTAAGTCTAATTTGGAGTGAGGAGCATCCTTCAAAATTTAATTAAGGACTCCAGACTAAGAATAAATCAGTTCTAGCTACTGAGCCCTAAAATAGCCTTCTCTTCAAAAAATACTCCTGAAAGGGATACATCTTTAGAAATTTTTGGCTATAAATATTTCAAAAACCATTCAAGAAGGAATTCATTCAGGATTTGGGCTTTGATAAGATTCTTCCTTCTTCTTCAATCCTGAATATGGTCAGAAATGTGAGTTGCCTTGTCCTGTTGAAAATTGGCCAGGAGGTCAGTCCTAGTGTCATAACGGATAGGTAACTGAAAATGATTTAAGACCATGGTAGCTAACTTTCCAAAAGTAGCAAAACTGCCCTTAGTTAACTCAATGTACTATTTGGCCACATTTCCAATTAAGGTTTGTTGAAATAATATTAACCTACTCAGATAAAAAATCAGGGATTTCGATGAAAACCATAAATGGAAAGTGGTGACATGATCCGTCGGATCCTCACCAGTCATCCCTTTAAACTTTGGTATGTCCGAGGGAAGCTTGGTGGGGACCGGAGGCCAACCCGGACTATACTGAATATTATCATTAGTCAATTTCGATATATTTGGCAAGTTTAACATTGCCAAAAATGGTAAACGTGGAGGAGCCTGGGAATTCCATCCCCCATAGGAAGGATTCCCCACATTATGAAAAGAATAACCTAAATTTGTTGAGGCACCAGGTTGCCAAATGTTGTTCATAGAAAATGCTTGGCCATGAGAAAATCCTTGTGACCCAACATTTAGAGAAGGACCCCCTCCCAACGTAGAGCTATTATACACAGGAATATTCCCTCCAACCGAGGTATTGAATGAAGAATAAACCCCTTGGTAAGGGTTCCAAGAATTTGCAGACAGAGAAAAAGCCTGAGAAGTACTCGATGAAGGGAAAGTAACATTCCCTTGCTAAGCAATGAAGAACTAACTCCCTGCTCCTAATGTTGTAAAAGTAGGGTTCTAGCCCAAAACGAAATTATAGATTTGACCTCCAGAAAAAAGGATTAAAACCTTTATTCTGTGAGGTGAAAGTCATGGATCCTAAGGAAGGGTTCGAGTGAGGGATATGCCCACTTATAAAGGGGAACCCTTGAAATGAATATGATTCACTAGCCATAGAAGGTATGGGTGCGGAGACAACTGAGGCAACAAAAAAGGAGAAAGAAGGAATTCCAATAGTGGGCATTCTATAAGAAAAGGGACTAGATTGAGAAGCATGTGCCTGACTGCTTCCAGAGATAAGCACAACAACACTGGAAGTGATTGTGGATATGGCAATAGTTCCTCCTTCCTTAACTGAAAGAGGAGTCTGAACACTTGCAACGCTCATAGTCGAAATTGTGTTCCTATTCGTGGCCATCGAAAGAAAGGGATATGATGGAAAAGGACTAGCCGGTCTTTAACTCGGACCCGATGTACCAAAGAATGTCAAGAAAACTACCAAAAAGAGGAGATGGAAGAGACTTAGTAGGTTGAGGAACTTCCTTTACTTCAACTTCTTCTGCTAGAAATGAAATTCTATAGATGAGTGGAGCACTCCTCTCTACACTGACACTAACACCAAAACCACCCACAGAAGTAACAAGCCCTAATGGAGGATCACTCTCCACTACATTCGAAACCATCGGGTGAAAATCACCCACCGAATTACTCCTACGCCTTCTTGAATAAGGCTCAACACTCACAGGAGAAAGCCCACGAAGCCTCCTCAATCGACGAGGCAATCGGTTAGCCACTTTAATAGATTAATTTTAGACTCTTAAAATACAAGAAGCTAAGAAATCTAGGAGAAAAGAGCACACTCTAAGAAGTTCCTAAGATATAGCCAGAAAATCAGCTCTCAGGTATTTTCACTCCAGGTGATGAGGACTAGACACCAAAATACAAGAAAGAAAAACAATAGGACCTTTCAAAAATTGTCTAGGGTAATTACGCCCCAGGCCTACTAGCGAAGGTAACAAAAATAGTTACGTTGACCTCCTAACAAAAACCTTTGCTGGTGCAAGTCCCAAAGCTTCACAAAGGCACCCTACACAAGTACTAATGGAAGTGATACAACATTTGTCTCAGGTACCACAGGTATTCCCACCCGTAGTCACTTGTGTGGTCCCTAGGATAGGCAACTAAGGGCACCAATCTGTATCGGCAGCTAGGCAGAATGGTCTTAGATCAAGATTCAATAAATAGGAGAGGGGGTATCTCTCTTCTCTTCCTGAACTACCCCTCATGTTTGACTCTCTGGAGGAGAGCTTCCCAGTCCACTTAATGGTGTTGTATTTCGCTCTTTAATAAACTTTATATGTTTAACAGTTTGAGTGGCCTTGGAGAGTTAACTCTCCACCCACCTATTCCAAGGCCTTACAACTTAGCTAGTTGGTGTATGATTAATGACAATGATACAAAAACTTCTAGTTGATTTTAATTATAGCACTTGTTTTAAATTGGTTGTTCCTTAAGTCACAGGTATACATAAGTGAAACTGATGGTGTTTGTTGATGCAGAAGAAATCAATTAAAACCAAGGTACATGCGAATGCAACAATTTCCTTTCGATGAAAAGAGATCTCTACATGGGTTCTACGAAACTACATAAGAAAAAATAAAAAATCTTTTCAGTTACTCACACTTCACACGATCAAGAAAACTATGAAAAAGACTAGAATGCTCAACGCACTTATTGCAAACTACCAATGATATGAAAATTCTAAGATGCTAATTCTAAAGAAGCGGAAAGATTCTCTGGAAACTAAATGGTTCAATCACATTTTGACAAAAAAACAAGGCTAGTTCCAAACATAAATCCTATGCATAAAAATGCCAAAATGTACTTGATACAAAAGAGAGAAATCAAGAAAATACTTCCTTCGAAATCAAGCCAAGAACCAAAATCTAGAAACCAACTAAAAGCTTCAAAAGATATGAAGAAACCATAAAAATAAACTCAAAGAAAAAGCTATGGAAAATACAATTTTTTTTTGGGCTTTTCAATTATAAGTAAAGGAAAAATATTTCAAGAAGACGAGGACAAACTACCCAAGAACCAGAATCAAGAAAAAAGAGTCTCAACAAGGCTTCAAAGTGCTCAAACCAACTGTGTTACTCTCATAGCTGGATTCAAATGAGCAAGAAGAAGCAAGGAACTAAAATAATTGATTCAGTACAATAGCACAATCTTTCAACGAACAATGACTCAAAAAACCAAAAAGAGATTCTTCAAGATTCGCAACAAGTCTAGTCCAAGAAATCAAGAAAACCAAGATAGTCCAAAAGGAAAAAAACCGAAAGTGAAGCAATGCATAGGGCCAAAAAGAGAAAACAAGCAAGGGCTCACTGTTCTGAATGGTTAGAAAAGCCAAGAACTTTAGGAAAATATCTTTGTGCTTTAGCCACAATTGCAATCACACAAAATAGGTAATTTATCAAATGGCTAGGTTTTCACAAGAACAAGAGAGAAATGGATATTCAATCACCATAAACACAGTCCATACATCTTAAAGAGACCGCAAGGATGGTTCATCACAGATAGAAAATACTACAGAGGCTAGAAACTCAAATTTTCAATTTTTTCCAGGCATACACGGTTTTACAATATACAAAAAGCATGTATACGTGACTTTAACCAAGGAAACTCACGTATATGTAGGTCCATTTGGAAAATATAGGAGGTATACATGACTGTGTAGAGACTAAGTTGCATATGGAAACAAAAATAAGGAAAAAATAAAAAGTCAAGCCTGTTCAAGAGACTAGGTCTTCTGTCTAATTGAAAAAGGACCTACTAGACTGTAAAAAGCGATAAACTTGTCACGGAACCTACAAGACAGATAAAACAACCCAAACTAGGAATTACATGAAGGTAATCCCCAACGGAGTTGCCAGTTCTGTTGTGGGTAATGTTACCCTAAGGTCTTGGGTTGATAAACCTTCACATATCAGGGCATGTCATTACAAGAAGGACTCACTTAACCAACTTCTATGCTTTAAACCAGAAACTAAAGGTTGCATACCTTACCCATATATCCTTCAGTTGTAGTAGATCCTGCGGGGTGAAAATCCCCTGCAACTCTTTATGCTCCAGAACCTGCAAACCAACAAATAACAAGCACAAAAACATAGTTGTACAAAATATATATGTTATATATGTTAGTGGAAAGAATGCATAATCTCATAAAAACAATCATAAATGAAATTTTTAACATTATTACACATGTATAAGAGATAAATGACACGTGAACATTATGAAAAAGACGACACTTATTTTATTAATGACATGCATAGTAAATATATGTGGAGAGATCACCTAAAATCTGCCACGGCCTCGAGCATACCGTCCTCTAGATCCGTCCAAAGCTAGCCTCACAAAAATTCTTCCAAGAGTAGTGCAAAATGGATGTCACATAGGGTGAGTGAACATCTCAAGGAAACAAGGGTTTCCTGAAAATATCTAGGAAGTGAAGGAGGCGCAGGGGAAATATCATACTTGTATATGGCTCCAACAACATATAATATCTATAATTCTCTCTCTTCCTCACTTAGGCCATTCCCTTGAGGGGATTTTATACTCCCTCAAATTAATTTTTTCAGTTGGGAACAGTTAGGCCATGGGGTGGGGTAGTTAATTTACAAGAAAAACCGTAAACCCCACCTCAAAAATAGGGAAATTATATATTTTTAATGTTTAAAATGGCATACGCGGTTCTCTATGTATGGAATTGTGTGTATATGTGGAAAACTCTAGGCAGAGTCATGTATGGGTTTTGAGAAACTGTTTTTTGAGAAATATGTCCAAGTCTGCAGGGAAGGGTTTCCCAAGGCCAATACATAAGCCATCAAGTATATTATGGTGATAAATGATGCTATAACAACCTGCCAAACCAAACACTTACAATATATGACATCTCTGATATAAATATGCCTAACGACATGATGTTTCACTAGGCATAAAATGACATATGAGCCCATGGTATGGTCGCAACCATCCTTCTAAAAGAGATCATAGAAATGGATCCACATTATGCATGCAACCATTTGTACAGATAGGATCATGCATACAATAATGAATACTCAATAACTCCACACATCCTAGACCAAAAATCAGATGTGACCCAAGGTCTTCACCGCTATCTCAATCAACCCAATGTATAAATCTAGTCATGTCAATAGATATGTTGGTGTCGAACATGGTAGAAACTACATGATTACAGACCAATGATGAAAACCACTAACAGGCATGAGAGAGACAACCAATAATTATGATGGACCTCAAGGTACAACAACACAATCTACAAGTATGAATAGATGTTTTGAATTCAAATACTTGAAAAATCATCGGATCAAAGGCCAATGATTTTAACTTATCATTGAACATGAAGAACTTTACATTGAGGCATGCAAGCTCTAAGGTACTGAAATAAATTTTTAAATCACCTTCTCGGATAATGAGATGAAGTCGACAGGAAGTGATTCGTCAAAGGAGGACCATAAGGATTCCCACATCATCAACATGAAACATCAGATATCTTAATATGATAGGAGTTTGACAAAAGGGAATCCTCTTGAACATATTGGAAACATGACTTCGTAGGGTGGCTGAATTGGACTCGAATAGGATCATAGGTCATGTACTTGACTAAATTGGTAATCATATAAAAGGAAAATGGATTTTGAAAACTCATGGAGGAAAAGTGACGAATGTAGGATTTCCCCAACCCGACACGAATTACTGATGAGTGTCATGTCCAAGAGCGACAAGCTGCCCCAAATATACATAGGATGTTCACTTTAAATTTTCCCTTGTCATTGCTAATGAGTACCTATTTATTTTTTGTAGCTAGCATGAAGAGGATAACATATGGTGAGCATCTAAGTTCATTCCTCAAATGAATCCATCCTAGTAAGTTTAATGAGCCCTAGGAAGGAGGAACTTGGTCTCATCATGGTGACAAGTATTTCATCGTTTATTATTTAACAAGTCCAACAAAAGGTAAACTCGGTAATTTTTAATTTTTAGGGAGTTTGATAAGAAATAAAAAGAAAACTCCATCATGTACCTTTTTGTAATTCGTCTCTCGAATCTGAAAAGGTAGAAAACTATGTCCGAGAGAACCTCTTGACCATATTATTTCAAGGTATTCCTTTTTCGTAAATAGTAAATCTCAACTCGAAAAAGGGGTAAACGTATACTAAGATTACGTCAATTAATTCACTTTAATGAGTTTGAAATGACAATTACTCGATGATATTTTCATTTTTTGAGACTTAGAAAAGAGCTGAAAGTTGACTCCAGGGTGGTTCCTTTTTCGTAAACATTTAACGAGCCCGAGAAAGAGATAAAATCCAACTCATTTGCATCAGAACCGATCATCAGTAGTGTGAAAGTCTTGTATTGAACATAAACAACAAACATCATAGATATCGAGGAAAAATAATAAAATATTAGCAAATTGTTTTCAAAAATATATAAATAGACCAAAAAACAAAATCATTTTCACCTTTCCATTTTTTAGAAGAGCATTTTTTCTGTTTTCCCTCCGAATTTCAAATCAACGATGTGGTCGATCTGGGACATCATTCGCTGATCTGTCTTTGCTAGGTAAGAGCTCTAAACCTCATTTTCATTTTCATTCAATTCATTTAGAATTTATTTTCTAGAATTAGGGAGTTTAAGGAAGAGTTTTCAAAACTTAAAATCACCTGTGACCAACACGATTTTGAGCTATCGGGATCACGTTGGTCGCACTTAGATCATTAGGGCAGTGTGCCACCAGCACCGAATCATTTCAGAGAGATGCGCTGGCCGCGAGGAATATTTTAAATTGAGAAAATATCCTAACTCCACCATTAATTTCTAAAATTTCTTCCATGAATGCTCCTAAAAGACCAATTGGATATGCTTTTTAGGTGCTTTCAGAGAAGATTTCGATCGAATTGAAAGAACGAGGCCATGAGGTGGAAGACCACCAATCCATGCAGGACCAGTATTGCGTCAATACTTTGCATAGTTGCAGATTGTTGAAATTATTTCAAAAATATGTCTTGAGATCTCAACTAGAACTTCTCTAGTACTTGATTGGTATCTAGGATGTGGACAGATAGTTGGTCATCATCGGGGACCAAGAACTCGAGCTAGATGTCATGGACATTTATTTTATCACTGGATTGTCCAGGTGAGGGGAGAGAATAAAACTCTTGAGAGCTTGCCTAGGGGGTTAGAGAATGAGCATGCTCATCCATAGACACTATCCCAAGGCATGGAAGATAGAGAATGGGAAGGTAAACATAGCCTCCATCATAGTGCCTCCCATGTGCACGATACTGCATTGTATCACCAGAGTGGCAAGGGCCCAGACATTACATGAGGTAATGAAATCATAGTTCTAGTATACAGTGGATTGCTTGGCACCAACAATTTTCAACTGGTGTGAAGGGTTGTTGGCTAACATGAAAAGCTATTCAACCAAGTGCAAGACATGGAGACTAAGACATTTCGGGTACCGGTCAATTCTGGTGACCTTCTTTCTGGAGAGAGTACCCTTGTTCAAGTATCAATGGTTAGAGATCCATGATCCACCTAAGGGATTTGAAACTGATTCAATGGTGTGACATAATGCCACAACAGGGAGGAGGGAAACAGATGCATTTCCCCACAACCTTCTTCGGTTGGATGCAGCGTCAGTTGATCGTAGTTGAGGACTACACCTTTTCCATCATCGACTTCAAAGGAGATCTAGATCTTTCGATCCCACTAGGAACACAATGGACTGATGTAGGTAAAAAAAAAAATTAAACTTTTTTTACTTTTTATATGTTTTTTCTATATGTTCTGACACGTAAACTTATGATTTGTTTACAGATTTGGGTCCACAGAGACCTCTCGGTATGTCACCAATGGCACAGAGGGTAGCTCGTCCAGTAGATGATTCTCTGATTCAGATTTATGCAGGAACACAACAGAATAAAAATATAACCATAAATACAAATATGCAGTGGAAATAACACTTCATTTCATTAATATCAAAGAACTGAAATTTTCTTACAGACAGAATGGAAATAAAACTAGCTAGGGCACTGGTAGCTATCTCTGAGAAGAGATGTGGCAGCTACAGGCCTCTGAACTAAGTTACAATGAGGCTCGAGGGAATATTTATTATTTAGAAACAATGGGAAATCCTAAACAGCCAAAACGCTAACCCTAGGAGAAGAAGTGCCAAAACTATGGGCCCCGTTTGGGTAAATTGGTGTTTCAACTTCCTAGGGGCGTAACTTTGGCATACGATCTCCGTTTGACGCGTACCATACCTCGTTAGAAAGGTATATATGAGGAATAAAATTTTTGAATGAGAAAAATCAGTCCATGGACCCATGTTGCTCTCCATTTTCCTAAAAAACGTCGTTTAGGGCCTCAAAATGGCTTCAAAAGTTCAGGACCCGAAAAACTGCTAAAAATAGTAAGTTGTGCTGAAAATGAAAAAATGAAAGAGACAATGGTGGGGCCCCAAGTGGAATAGGCAGGTGACCACCAATATCCACCTGGATCTTTCCTCCCCCCTTAGGAAGCAATGTTCCCCATTGCGTTAAGTTCCTCCATGAGATGAGGAAATTTCTACTAAACTTGGTCCCTGGTGAACCACTTTCCTTGGTGCAGGAGTTGGCCAGTTTTGACAACCTGATACAGTTGGATCTTCTGTTAGTGAGTGTTATTAATTTGCATGTCCATGATAAATTCTGTGGTTTCCTATTCTATGCAGTCTAAGTTTAACTCTGTTGCTTTGAGTTGTTCTGCAATGTC